>JAECUM010047193.1:0-28471 GCA_016617855.1 Megalonaias nervosa
TGTGTGTGTGTGTGTGTGTGTGTGTGTGTGTAGAAACAAGAAGAAACGATGCGCCATTATATCATTGGTAGTAGCAAGATGTTGAATAATGCATGAAACGATTATTCCCACCATTCCATTATCTGGCGATTCAAAATGATTACATCTTGGAGTTACATTGTTTCTATTATTTGATAATGTTTAACGTTTGAAATAGTAACGTTGAAAAGGAGACATTATTTTTTTTTATATTTAGACATTGTTTAGTATGTTTCCACAAGTGTAATAAGTTGTCATTACAAGCAGAGTAACATTTTATAGTTCATGCGCTGTGAGACAATCGTGGAGTGTACTTTAAATTTTGTGTTTATTATTATCATTCGCCTAATTAATCCATAATCCGGAACTGGAATAAAATCCTCAAAAAATATCAAAGTTAGGGACAAATTTTATTCCTATTTGTGGGAGTCAAAGGACATAGAAAAGAAGAAGAAGAATGGGGAAAGCATTCGACGTGCCTTTTATTGCCTTGGAAAAGGCCTAAAACATACAGGTTCACAAATTTTCGCGCAAAAATGTCGTTTTGAAGTTGTGAGGAAGCCTTGCAATAATGTTTAGAAAATAGCTTAGTATAAGTGTCAGACGTGATGTCGCTAACCAAGCGCCATAGTAGTTGTAATGAATAATATATTGGGTTCCTTGCAGATAGATATTATTTATTTTCAGAAACAATAAACAGTTTTCTTTTGCTACGATACCAAATTGCCTGACCGCAGACGTTCTATTGCACTGGACTTTAATATTCAATAGCTGCGAGGAAGAGTGTATTACTTGTTGGTGGTGATTAAATTTACTAACTCTGTTTAAATTTCAAGTTATTTGTTTTCCCGACAAATATTTAGAGTTTGCTACAAAATAATTAGAACCAGTATTTACAAAGATAAACACACTTTCAAGAAACTTCTGTCCCTCAATTTTTCCATAACATCGACGCAGGTATCTGTTAGTGCGGAACTAGCTCATCAAAACGAGTTACCAGCTTTGCTGAACGTCTGAAAATAAAACTAAAACAGGAATACAATTTACTCTTCTTATCATAATTTAGTGTTGGAAGAGCCGAAGGAGTTTAGGCACTGGCTTCGTAAATTGTTTGTTCTCATGGCTTGAAGGTCAACGTGAACAAGACAATAATATTAAATTTCGTGAATACGACCAAGTGTTGTCAGGTTGTGATAGCAACAGTGAGTCTCTCTCTCTCTCTCTCTCTCTCTCTCTCTCTCTCTCTCTCTCTCTCTCTCTCTCTCTCTCTCTCTCTTATATGCCTCTTCAAACGACATTCTGATCTCTGTATCTCCTATGTAAATGTCTTACACGGAACTATATCTCGATTTATCGTCCGTCTACCTATAAATTTGTTTCTTGCATAATCCATTGATCTATAAACCAATAGGTATCAAATTTATTTTTGCTCTTTAAAAGAAAAGACCTCAACTGATTTATTTCCATACCTGTCAGTTATGCCAGAAACTCCTCTTTTAGTAAGAAAATAATCTATTCGTTATAGGCAGACCAAAAAGAACAATCATATTTTCATTTTCAGATGATGGTCACTTATCGAAAGAAAAGGTGAGAACCGCTCTTGAACAGGTACAGCGCAAGCAAAATTCTAATGTGAAAGAAATATATATATATATATATATATATATATATATATATATATATATATATATATATATATATATATATATATATATATACTATATATATATATATATATAATCAAAGAGGTAATATTTTGTTAAAGGTATAACCTAAATGAATTTCCTCTGGATTATTATTCGCTGTCGGGATATAGGTATCAAATTCATTAAAGAATCATGTATTCATCAGGCTAACTTTAGTTGCGATAAATCAGTCTGACCGATTTCGAGTCAAAAGCTCTTTACCGAAATGTACCAGTCAGATGTTTATATAATGATTTACATCTCTTATTTTACAATAGTTCTTTCAGTTATCTATTTATCTTTCTCTTTCAGGTCAAGGGTATATCATACAGTCCGAATTTGAGTGGTATTGCGATGAGCTTGATATGATCTTTTGTTTGTTTGTTTGGTTTGTTTGTTTTTTTTTTTGGTTTGTGGTTGGGTTTTTTTTGGATTCAGTTGATAATAAGAGTTAATAGGAAAATTTGGCACACCGGTGCAAGCTTAACCAAAAAAAGTCCCGTCTGTGCCAGAAAATGTTTCAAAAATGTTCGTATAAAATCTGGCTTGTCAAATCTTATATAAAGAAATGACAAGAATAAATCAATCAATTAATCGATCAGACAATTAATTAAACAAGCAATCAATCACTTGATCGATGCTTGAATGAATATATGAAATAATACAAATTAATAAATCAAGTAGTCATTACATGAAACGCCAGGTTTTCGGACAATGAAAACTGTACGGAAACCACATGGAAAGTTTTTTAAGTTTCATTTTATTCTAGGTACCAAATAAGAGAAACTACACTGAAAGGTTTCGCATCATTAACTAAGGCTTCGAGGTACAGAAACCTTGTTTTCTATTCGTTTAATGACACTTTAGAATTAGCTTATTTCTACTTTGCTGAATCTGCTCTGAGGGACGAACATTAATTATTCAACCTATGGAATTAAAATGATATTAAAAATTCAGTGACTTTAAATTTCCGAATGCGCATGACCAAACTTACATTTCTCGGTACAGATCCATCCTTCATGCAAGCATATGTATTCAGAAAACCATATGTTCCACGGTATATTCTAGCTCTAAATGTGCATAAAACATATTATCCATTTAGCATCCAATGAATCAGGTGCTCTTGTCATTATTGATTCTTATTAAATCGTGTTTGTACAGTAACTAAAATTACATCAATAGACTCATCTCTGTATATGTGTTCAGTTACATATAGGATAACGTCTCAAAATAATCCTTTTTATGCAAAACTGATTCTGTATTATGAACCAATTATGGACCACCAAACCCATACGGACTCTATTTCATTTTCACCTATTACTAGATTGGTTCACAGCTATTCTGTATCCTTTGCACCGTGAGTCATATAACGACATCTGAATTTTTTTTATTATAAAAAACACGTCTTGCACAAATTGATGTTGGAGCATGATTGGAATAACGAATTACACCTCACATGCAAATATATTCGTGTAATAGCAGTTGCTGTGATACCACTATATATAGCGGACTTGAATTAGAAGCACATGCTGCTGTTTTGTATTTTAGATATTGGTGACATAATCTCTTTATTAAAATTCATTTTTTCTGCATATGTATATTCATGTTGTCTTTCTGAAGCATACATGCTACCCAAAAGAAACACAAAGATGCTGACATCAGAAAGTTTTATATCATAGGATATCAAATTACCCGACTCCGTGTAGTTTCATCTCTCACTGACTCTAAGACAAATTTTAAGCTTACAAGTTCAGTATGTTTTATTTCTGACACATAGAAATAGTTTCAATGTATCCCTATTTCTATCTTTCGAAAATTATTGATCAGTGTGTCGGATATGTGGCCATTGTCCGTCTGGAGGCGAGGATAAGCAAACACACCAAGAAACAACAAAAAACTGCTGCGTTTCCAAAACTATCTAAAGTATCAAGACCAGAGATTGATCATGCCAAATTTTAACGTTAATGCATACAACGTCAAACAAGTACAAAATATTGTATTCTATTGAATAATTAACTACGTGAATGCACCTGAGGTCTGTTACATAAAAAAACGTAAAGTCACCTGGGTTCTGTTACATAAAAAACACAAAGCCACCCGAGGTCTGTTACATAAGGACCATAAGAGAAACATGGGACAAAGGCATTCAAAGTCCCTATAATAATGGTGAAACTGATCTTGGAGACTGAAGCCCTGTATGTATCCTGTTGTTGTATAAGTCCAGATTAAGGTGGGTGTGACAAATATGCTGAAAACTTAACAATACCAGGGAAGAGCATATTTCAATAGAATATACACAGAATGATATAATTAAGACTGCATAAGGTACTTGGTAAATGTAAGCAGTATGACTAAATTCCATAACAGACTTCACTGAAAAATAAATCTATTTATAGCCACAAATCATAACAATTAAGAAAAAGCAGCAAAATCAATGTAGTGCCAGCTTTACAACTCGTGCCCAATTATTTACTTATTAAAATAAATCTGATTCAAATGCATGAATTATAGATAAACAGAGAAATAAAGAACATCCTGCAATCACTTTTTTGCAGTTAAATGGGAGATGATTTACTTTGATGTGGTATATCCACGAGCAAATTAATTTACAGCTAATTGGATCTACACTGCCACTTGATACTAACTGTAGCGTTATTTTACTTTTCTAAACAGCTTTTCTATCAAATGTGAGCACACATTTCTGACATGAACATGTTCACATAAGCAGCTCTGCAGAACAGAATACATTATTCTTTGCGCACACAGGAATAAATGAACATATATGGAATACCATGTTCCGATAACAACAGCTCAAGCACCCTGTGTGTAGTAGTTTTCTCTCCTGGATCTAAGCCATGACGAGAAAAGATGTCTGCTGTTGTGAGAGAAAAGCAAATATGCTCGACATGCAGATATACAACACGTATATCTCTATGACATCTAAAAAAAAAGACCAGAACTGAACGAAAAACAGCCGGTGTAAATAGATCCAAACAGCTAGGACTTTCACAGACTTTAAATGGCAATGAAAGTTCAAGAAGTATACTTCAAGGTGCAAATATCCTTCCGCCCGCTACTAATGGGATATAGAAGAGAGCCAATAATGTTGGTAAAAATATTAAGGTCGTAATATCAGAGATATGGCTGAAATTTGGAAGGGTGTCAAGGAATTTGATCTGGATATAATCTGGACAGTCCTGTGTAGAATCTAAAAGGCATAAAGAGCAATTATATTATAGGTGATGCTCAGCCAAGAAAGTTGGTCAAATCTATAATAATCTCTGACAACTCATATATGTGGAAAAGTTCAAGAACTGCGTCCATAGTGATGTTAAGACCTACCTTGATGAGCAAATGGTCGAAAATTTAAAAAATGCTGCTCGTACAGCTGCCGATTATTCATTAAGCCACATAGTTTCATTGTCAACAAATCTTCCACTCAACAGTTTGCTGGTAAAAAGCTATTTCTGTCTATTACGAGTACTTCCAAACCTCAATCTGGCCACAACTTTCAGGAATCAAGTTTCTAAAAAGACTGATCCGAAATTCTTATCTCCTCCTGTGTGCACCTATTGCAACAAGAAATGGTATGTTATACCTGGCCGGCTACAAAGTGAAAAATAAGCAACAGAATTAAGAATGTCCGATTCCAAATATTCTTATTTTTAAGAGGTTAGTATGACGGCTAGATATTGAAAGCAAAACATTTGTTGGGTGGATCATATTCCAGTCTTATTTTATTACAGAGAATTATGAACCATTAATGTCGAACGGTTATATAGCACTCATGGGTGATTCTGCCAATCCTATCACTATTAAAATTTTAAGGTAAATAAGAGCTTCTCAGTGTCTTTATTATCAGATACATGTTTTCTTTTTCTGAGAAGTTTTCTTCTAATGAAAGTGTTCCGATTCAGGTACTATAGTGCGGCTTTATTAATGTTCCTCTCCATTGTGTAAATTTGTCGAAAGACTTAGTCTCAAGACTCGTGAGAAAGCTCGTGAGAATGATGCTGATCAGTGAACGTATTTCTTAAGCAAAGACATGCATTTGTCAGTATTTAAGCGATGGAATACAATCGGACTGTTGTAACTTTGGTGTAACCAATGCTCGGAATTCAGAAAATATGAATATGAAACGTTCCCATATGCAGCAGCAAGAAAAGAATGAACTAAAACACCAATTACTTAAATATGAGCACTTGTTTCCAGATGTTCCTACATTACCAAATAAAATCTACCATGACGTTGAAATTGTACATTCCACACCTGTGAAATCGCACCTGTACAGGACGAACTCTCTCAAAAAATGTTTGAAAAAGGACAATCAGCATTTGCTGGAGAATGATTTGGTAAAACAGAGTAAACGTGACTGGAGTTCGTCGTGTTTTCTTGTACCGAAACCAGATAATACTTTCCGCATGAGCACCGGCTATAGAAAAGTGAATAGTGTGACAAAACAATTCATTTCCATTGCGAAGAATCGATGAATGCATTGATAAAATTTGAAACACAAAATATGTCATCACATTTGACATTCTGTAAGGATTGTGGCAAATTCCACTGACGGAAAATGCAAAGAAATTTCGGCATTCTTAACTCCACATGGACTTTATCAATACAAAGCGATGCCTTTTGGGATGATAGGTTTGCTTGTACGTTTCAACGTTTAATGATCATGATAACATCTGGTGTAGAAGCAGGCAGGGTGAACCCTACAACTTTTTTCCTGACCTTATTTTACAAAAATAAAGGTTCCTACAGGGGCTGATAAAAAATAAAGGTCAATAATTATAAACCGAACCTTCTAACGTTTATTATTACCATATAGTTTTAAAAAAAACGGATAATAAATCGTTTTGAGTTAGCTCATTTTTGTTACTTTATTTTTGACTTTTTTGTTTTTATTTTTATAATGCGTTTAGTTTACTCGCCGGGTCAATTAATTTTTGTCGTTTTTCACCCAGCCTGCTGCTATAATTAACCAAAGATTTTATCTAGACCTATACGATATCTGGATCTTGGATCATGTAAATTTATTGTAATAAATCCGAACGGAACAGCTTGTGCTTTTGAAAAGAAGGTTTTAGACTTAATCATGTCCATATCCCCTGAACACCAAGTATAATAAATATTCTGTAAAGTATAATTATCTACTCCATTAAACACGACTAAAATATGCAGTTGTCTCTGATCACTTTAGGTATTTGTGTATATCGTTGCGTAACATAAATCACGTCTGTATTTTTATGTCTACCTCGAGAAAATATTCTAGCTGGATTTGATTGTCTGTCCAGCATAACGTCATCGTACACCACTAAATTATTAATAAATCCATCTAGGTCATCTACAGATGGGGCTTCATCAATATCGGTAATAAAGTCAACAACATCATTACCGTTTTCATTCAGAAATTTTACATTTTCATTAAAATCTTTAAGTACTTCGTAACAGTGTTGATCATCTACGGATGGTGCTACTAAATACAGTTTACTCCATTTCAACCATCGCATTATTAAATTTAGTAATAGTTGTGTTTTACCTGATCCAGATGGACCTATTATAATCATCCTTATCAAATTTGGTAATGCTGGATGATGTTTTACTGGTTCCTGTTTTCGTGTCGCCGAAAAGTCAATTATATCCATATAGTAAATAATATGGATCTATATTGTGTTCGATGTAAAATTCCTACACCCACTGCTGAATTAACTACAATAACAACGAAGAATAAACGACGTGCTCTGACAGGCAAATGTGTAAAATGTGGCACGAAGAAATACAATTTGTCAAAATAAAGACAGGTGGAGATATCGCCGCTTCATTAAGGAAATTACCAGGAGCTCCATGGGCTAAATACCCCGGTGAGAAACATCTTCCTTGATATAATTATTGTGGTCCTGGAACTCGACTTGATATCCGACTTGATGATCAAGATCAACCAAGATCAGGAGAGTATACAATAAATAAGATTGATCAAGCGTGTCATGTTCATGACGTTGCGTATAAAAGTAAAGATTTACAATAACGGCATCTCGCAGATGTAAAATTGATTCACGCGTTAAATTCTATACCTAATAAATCTGTTAGAGAAAAACTCGCTAGTTTTCTAGTAAAATCTGCCATGAAAGTAAAATAATGTTAGGGGCTGGTAATTAATTATATAACTATTATAATGGAGTTTGTTTATGATAGCCCAAGAGGATATTGGGGAGGTAGATCAGCTATTACTAATCTTGCTGAAGCAGCAAAAGTCTCACGTTCTGTTGCTGCAGCGTGGTTAGCACGACAGGCAATATGGCAAATTTATCTACCACCACCTAAAAAAATTCAGTATGCACATTTTGATGTCAGCATTCCTAATGAAGTTCATCAAGCAGATATTTTATTTTTACCACATGACACCATTAAAATTGGTAGACGTCAATCACGCACGTACAAATACACATTAACTGTCGTTGACGTTGCAAGTAGATATAAAGAAGCGGAACCATTATCAACAAAGACAGCATCTGAAGTTGCATCTGCGTTTGAGCGAATTTATCAACATGGTGGTCTACGATGGCCACAATTATTACAAGTTGATCCTGGCAAAGAATTTCTTGGTGCGGTATTATCGTTGATGAATAAACATAACGTTAAAATCAGACGAGGACACACTGAAATTCATCGTGATCAGGCAATCGTTGAACGATTTAATCGAACACTTGCTGAGCGGTTATTTGGATACCAATATGTAAAGGAAATATCTACTGACTTTAAGTCCGGTGAGAGATCTCGTGAATGGGTTGCAAGATTACCAAGTGTGATAGCTTCGTTAAATAACGAAATTACTCGTTCAACTTCCATGAAACCTTCTAATGCGATCACAAAAAATATATATACAAATACAACGTCGTGAATCTTTCTCTCAACCAGTATTAGGTAATGTAACTGTAAGATATTTATATGAACCTAATGAACTTGAGGGTGGTAAAAAAAGAGCAACTGATCCCATCTTGAGCGTGACTACACATACAATTTCTAGCGTGGTTAGATCCACAGGTAGACCTCCAATCTACAGATTAGATTCAACTGCTCCTCAACGTGGATTTGTACGTGAACAATTACAGGTAATTTCTAAAGACACACAATTACCACCACATACAATTACATAACCAGAACCTCTACGTCGATTACATTCAAGGCAGGTCAGCATCACATTATCACGTGTATGACCAAGATCACTATTAATTCTGTCTATGGTAAATTGTCTTGGATTATTATTCGAATATTGCTATAACATATTACAGTTACAGCTTGCACAATAATTATTCTGTCGTTGTTTTAGTGTTATAATAAATTCAGTATCAATGTCAAAGTCACGATTATTTTTTTTGTCACATTGTTTATAACCCAACATTTTTCTGAAAAATGTCTTCCAAACCAAGCATAAGTAATCGGATGGAGATTTTCTGTAAACTCGAATGATTCTACACACGCAAATCCTGTTATATCAAATTCTGGTAAATGTCCGTTTATCGCAATTCTGGTCATCTCATGTGATGGATGTCCGAATCTCTTAAAGTATTCAGAACATTCTCCGTATCCAAGAAAACTTCCAGGATAACATGCTACCATATCAACGGATATAACGTCATTATACTTATATTTAGTATTCCACAATCCTCCGTGTCCATATTCTACACAGCTTTTATGGATATCTTCAAGAAATTCCGATCGTGTTGGTTTCCATAAATTTTTCTCCTGAGCAAAGTGAGCCGCTACAGATGGAACAGTAAAACAATTATTTAATAATTGTCTAACTTTGACATCGTCAGAAGTATATTTCAGCGCAAGATGTTCCATATCTACATTAAAAGATTCTGTACGGTAAATATCACCATTAGGCCGTACAAACTGATCGTAATAATCATATTCTGAACTTTGAAATAACCAAACAGATACAGGGTCACTTTTACTGATATTTTTGATAAAATCAAATATATGACCATCATAAAATTTAACCGTTCTGTTTCGTGGAAATAATGTTACTGCTGAGGTCCATGCATGTGCATTATGATCAATAATATCTATCGGAGCTCCTCTTGATTCATATTGTGATGTATACAAAATCTCTCCGGTTAACGTCTTCACTGTTATTGGAAATCTTAATTTCTTTTCTAGATCAGCAACATCTTTAATAGATGCTCCAGTATCTTTAACTGATTCTGCCCACGTATTTATTTTTTTACGTCGTAAATCTGTTAAACCATTACCACGTATCGCGTTTATGAAATGTTCTGTAACTCGTTCAGCTACACAGTTTATTCTTGACTCTGACAGTCTCATCGGCTTGAGATCATTGACGTCAGGTTTATTATTCAGCGGATATATTGCATATACAACCGCAGTAACTGGATATGCGCGTTCATAATATAATTTGTCAACACCGGTTAGTATTCCGGGTTTAGATTTATTACTCAACAATATTATTTCCTGACTGTATGCGGACTGGATCACGCTTGTCACGAATAATCCAAGTATCTTCTTCTGTATTTACAATAAATTTTATTAAAATAAAATATTTTTGATCAGCAAGGTGATTAATAATCGCTTTCCTCGTTTGTCATTCATTATAGTATCTACAATATTTCCGATTCTGAATGTTGACCATACATGAGCAGCACCATTATTACGAAATTCATTCTTAGCTTCACGGGTACGTTCGGTTATATCCTCATTTGTTAAAGCTAGATCTTGCATCAAAGTACTAAATTTATATTCTGATAGTGTGTCAAGATCAAATCTAGCTCTTTTAGGTTCAATTGCCGATAATTCATTCATATAATTAAGACAAATATTTAAATTAAAATTTTAGTATATATATATAATGCTTGAAACAAAAAACAAATGTGCTTGGCTTAAAATTGGACATACTTCTCCTTGTAATAAATCGTGCGTGAACAAATACTGCGGAAATCATGCGCAAAGTATCAAAAAAATGGAAGTACAGGACCAATACCATGTATTCAATGTTGTGATGGAGTCAGAGGAAAAACTCAATTGTGTTTAAAATGTGGCGGAAAAAAAATACAGGGAATTAAAACGATATTACGACAAAAAAAAAATAATACATCGTCAGGTAAATCTCCTATTAAAACCGTAGAAGATTATCTGGTCAGATTTCAAAACAATGATTTAGACAAATAATATTATTATATAAAATGAATCAGACAAATACTGATTTAAACAAATGTAATTTATATATAATTTATCAAACAAATCAGACCCATGATGATGATATCGACAAAAACTTTATAAGAAAATTAAGAGAAGAAGCATTTCGTAATAAACACGAATTTGTGGCGCATCCTATAATAAAATATTATGAGGCGTCTCGAGATGGTGTGATCAGACACAGTAGATTAAAGAAACCGGTTGGTAGCCTTGATAAATTTAGTTATTTTAAATTTCTTGCTGGGAAAAATAAATGTTATTTATCACATAGATTCATCTACGAGTGTTATTTTGGAGTCGTTAAAAATGGACTTGTAGTTGATCACATTGATGGAGATCCCAAAAATAATCATCTATGTAACCTGCAAGCTATTACACAGAGTCAGAATTCTGCACGTGGAAATACAGGAAAGTGTAAAGTATTCGGAAAGAGAGTTATTAAAGCCATAAATGCAGAAACATGCCAAGAAATAACTTTCCCATCAATGAACAGGGCTGGTAAATATTTTGGTATTTGCAGTCGTTCAGTACAACATGTCGCAAATAAAACGTTCAAATCTTCATATTCAATAAAATATAACCGGCATATAATATTTGAATATATCTAACTCTGTACTCTTAATAAATAAATATTTTTTTTATATTGTATATAGTTCGACTCTATATTTTGCCATGGGTACCTTCACCGTCGCTGCTCTCAGTGTCACTTTCATTTTTGACAGAATCAAATAACATAATCTTTCTTAACTGCATTACACGATTGTCCACAATCTTATTTTTCTCGTATTCACGAGATAGTTCGGATCTGATATTTCCGATTGAACGTGCATGAGACGCAAATAGCTTTACCTGTTTGTCATTTACCATTGCCAAGGATTCTAAATAGACTGATAGATTAATTTTACAAATTTATAATTGGATGGTAATGTGTATTTATTGTCGATTTTTCGTTGTTTTAATATTTCATAATCACATAATATTTTTTCAGGATCGAGATTATCAGAGAGATTTATTCCGTTATGTTTTAATTTTTTAATAGCAGAAATAATATCATTAATGTTTTCTGGGTTCATTATATATATATATATATATAAATATTTCTTTAAAATAAAAAATACTTACAAAACATATAATCACAACACAACCCCATATGAACTCCTAGCTTGTCATATGACATGCTAGCAAGTTCAGGGGCATTTGAATTAATCCCCATGTGACCCCCTAGGTTGCCATATGACATCCTAGCAGGATCAGAGGAAATTCGAAAGACGAAACAGACAGCACAAACCCCATGTGACCCCCTAGGCTGCCATATAACATCCTAGCAGGATCAGAGGCTACATATAAACTTATCTCTAAGAACTTAATTAACTTAATTCTAAGGACAGCACAAACCCCATGTGACCCCCTAGGTTGCCATATGACATCCTAGCAGGATCAGAGGTTACATATAAACTTATCTTAATGAACATATGATTGTATGAACATGAATATATACAAATGGTGATGACGAGGGAATCTTGTCTACGTCCAACAGATTTTGTACACTCTCCCCCCATACAAAACCCCGGGGAGTGCAAAAGGTACACCCACCACGTGTTTACATGGTGGGAGAGTGTATTTTGTCTGTTGGATTTCGAGGAAATTCTCTGGGTTCCCCCAATTAATAGCATCCGTCGCCAAATGCAAGATAATATATCTTTAGCATTTTTGGAGACTCGAACACGCGAGAGTCTGCACAACTTCGATCTACGTCCAAACGCCTTACCACTTCGGCCACCGCTCTCTTATCAATAATACAGTTAAATTTAAGTATATAAAATATTTGCGCTGTCTCATAGAACTTGTATTACTAATAGAATGTAGAACGTAGCGTGAATTTACTTCAATTTTTCAAAATTCATAAAATAATTGCACGTATGAGTTATAGTTCGTTAAGGTCAAATACATGTGTTAGAGCTAAAAATAACTCTACGTACTTGGTATATAAAACTGACTTGAATTTAAGGACGTGAATTTAAAGTCATCAGAGTCAAAAGGTACATAAATATCCTTTTCTATTACAAATTGATGTTTTACTAACAGCTAATTGCTTACAGAAAACAAATAAATCACCAAATAATTAACGAAAAACAAAATATATTCGTTGTCTGTAAATCGAACGTAGTAGTAAGGGAAATAATCGTTTAATTTACCCCGCAGAGAGAGATAGCAGAGTTATCTCGCTTTATTATATATACAATTGCTTTAATCATAGGAATTGATTATTATTCAGATTTTATTAACTTTGATTAGTAAACTACCCATCAGATAAAGAAATTTCTAACTATTTCATTAACAATAGTACCATTTAACCCATCAGATAAAGAAATTTCTAACTATTTCATGAATTAGAGTACCATTTAAAGAAATTTCTAACTATTTCATGAATCAGAGTATATATTTACCCATCAAATAAAGAAATTTCTAACTATTTCATATATTTACTCATCAGATTATTAAAAATCAGATTATTTCAGAATCAGATTATTTTTTTCCTCTGATTATTTAATCAGACGTTCAACGAGCGTATATACAATTAATATTAAGTGATTCTCCTCGTAGATCCAAAATGTATCCTGTCTGGTCAGTAAGTTTGAAATTTATTCTTGACAATAATGGATTATGTACACGTAGATAAATTGGATTAATTGGCTCAGATAAAATTAACCACCCGGGCGGTACTTGAGGACTAAATGCATATAATATATACCCCTGTTGGGCCTGGTTAGACTTTGAAAGATCTACTTGATAGCTGTCATCAATTACGTCACATACTAGATTGACCGCGATCGTTGATGTTATATTAACAATACCAGGTGAGATATGGCGGCCTCCACCATGTGGATAATTATTATATTTAAGAATGGTTGGTGTAGGTATTAATTTTTTCCATGAATCACATATTCTTTTAAAGTGTTCATCAATAAGATCATTAACTGATTTCTTTAGCTCTTCAGAGTTAAATCCAGGAATTACAAATGTTGGTAGCTGTTCTTCTGTAATTCCATAGTATTTAAGAAATACTGTTTTAAATAAACGTTTATAACTTACACGCGGAATAGGACCGTCTTCATTAACTATATAAGTATTAAGAAATCTATCTGCCGGTACGTTTAATGTTTTTTCTCTGTCAACGATAGCCTTATTTACATATTCTAAGTCTGATGCAACTTGATTCAAATGTTGTATTGCTTCAATTATTTGATTTTTTAAGTCATCGTTGTAGGAAGTGCTGATGCTAGAAAATAAATTTCTTAGATCATTAAGTACACGTTCATGTTCAGATTTAATTGGTTTTGATTTTGAGTTAATTTCTTCAACATTAATTGTTGCTATTCTTGTTGTACCTTTACCCCGAACGAAATCTATAAAATGAGTATACTGTGCATAACCACGATAAGCATCCGGAATCTCTATAAATGGATAAGTTTTTCGATATTCTGGAAGTCTTATAAATTTTTCAACATCTACGACGAAATCAGATCGTTGTGGTTCTGGTGGTCCTTGATAAACTGGTGGAACTTCAGGCCATCCTAATACTGATCTAATCAAATTTAATAAATATCTACGGAATAATCAGGGGAATTTATTTCAATCACCGCCGATAATGTTGGTTCGTAAACAGTAATTGCTATTTTTGATTTTTTTCCCGTAATAGATTTAATTCTGCGTTGGAACTCATCATTAATCTGTTCTATTTGATAACTGCCCGTTGGAATAGCAACTACTTGCCAATCAGGTGTTCCATCAGGCTTATTTTTATTAGCGAATACTAATGAATTATTTGGCTGTAGTCCACCAAATGGTTTTGATCTAATATTTGGCCAGCTATAATAAACTCGCAATTCTGCTAATGCTATTTCTTTTGCAGGAATTGATGTTGGAAAATTGACACTAAATTCAGGATTGATCGAACTTAATGAAATCATAGTAGTTTTTGACGGAGTCGTATTAGTGACGATCTGCTGAAGTAATTCCCTGTCTGTCATTATTATTATCGTTATTATTTAATTCGTTAAAATCATTAGAGATCACCTTAAACGCGTCATCATAGGTTTTCATCATCATTGCGAATTCAGTATCGGATATTTCAATATCACTGACGCATGAAGAAATAAACAAAGATAGTTTAGAACATGCCTCTGCCACTGTATGTAAGTTAATCATACAATCGTGCAATTTAGTATTTGTACAGGTATCTATCTTTTTAGCTATAATACCGAGAACACCAGCAATAGTCCTTGATGCCGAAACGCTAATCGTTATAACAGCAGGTGCTGTCATCGTCAATGTTGATAATAATAATCCTATTCCAGCAATAACAGCAGAAACAGAGTAAACAACTATATCAATGACAACTATACGCCTTCGATATTTTTTTATTTTTATGTTATAATAATCAATAAAATTATTTAGTTTAGCCAGACGCTCACATACCTGATTGCATCTGTAACGTTGAACGTCGATGTAGGACTGAGGTCTTTGGTTTTGATCCATTGTTGTTATATTAAGTGACTAATTGTGGTGTTTCAGCTACAAATTCCAAACAACACCAGTAAGACGTTGCCGTTATTGTTTGATCATCTGCTTCCAGTAAAATTATTTCTTCAGCATCTTTATTTAACACTATAGATACAACTCCAGAAAAAGCATCTGTTGAATGACGCCACGGAAATGTTGTAGTATAAATTTTAAATTTTGCAGAGCTGAATATAGACAGTCTATAAACACCAATAACCTCCGCTGTATATTTAATAGTGTTATTTTGCTGTGACCATGTTGTTAATCCTGATGCTACTGTATATACGATATTTTTAATTTGTCCATGTGGAATTTTAATCAGATTAGTTTTTTGAACAATATTAGGTATTCCACTGACAATATCATTCAATTTCATGTTAACGTCGGCTAGTTTTATGTCAAAGGTTGGTTGTCCCCCTCCCCCCAAAAAATCTTTAATGGTTTTGTTTATATTTCTACGAAAATTTAAAAACGTTTCTACATGTCTAGA
Organism: Megalonaias nervosa; assembly: GCA_016617855.1. Lineage (NCBI taxonomy): Eukaryota > Metazoa > Mollusca > Bivalvia > Unionida > Unionidae > Megalonaias > Megalonaias nervosa. Next base: position 15,976 of record JAECUM010047193.1, read on the forward strand.
AAAAGTATTACTGAGTGTAGTCATTTCGTCATTGATTTTTTTTAGAGGAATTTCCTTATCATCGACGTGTTTCTTCGGCGCAGCATCAAAATCAGATTCTGGTGTTCTAAGATTGTTAATACCATTATTATTCATATTGAAAATTGCACGCATATACCGCCGTTGACTAATACGTACTTAGATTCTTGATCGTCGACATATTTTTTTGTTGCAGCGTCTGTATCTGCGATTGGGTTTCCAAGGTCTATAATTTTATTTTGATTCATGATAATGTCGTCCGTGAACGAATCACCAGCTTTCTTAATATAATCGCTGACTGACGTACCGGAATCTTGTATTTTACCTTGATCAGTAAAAGTAACTATATTATTAACAACCGCATTAGGAACTCGTATAAGTACATCTGGCAGTTGCATATTACTAGTTTTTAATCGTCCTTCCTTATCCTGAAAAACAACTACTTCATTTTGATCAACACTGGTTATGTTTAATAAATCGTCAATCTCATTTCTGAGCTGATCGAGAGTTGCGTATCTAGATAAATCAGCTTGCTGCTGAGCTTTACCACGAGATCTTCCGTAAATATCTACCATTATATTTACTAATGTCTGTTTAAATGTGACAACGTAGTATATTCATGCACTACTTTATGAGGTGGTTCTGTTGATTTTGATACAGCATCAAGTACAGCGAGTACTTCTCGACCACATATTGGCGGATCAGTTAATGTTTGTGTTGGTAATGTTGAATACCAGACTGGAGTACTTTGATCGCCGCTAATATACTTTAAGAATTCTTTTGGCGGTGCTAGTCCATATGAATCAAAATAAATAATTCCACGTGAATCAATTGCATATCCAACCCAGTGTGTGCCTGGACCAGAGTTTTTATCGAGATTAATAATACCGGCTTCAATATTGTTTGGTTGTTTTGGTAATTGATCACGCATAAAAACACCTCTGAAGTTTTTTATTTTTAATTTTTTAGCAGCATCGAGTAAATCAAAATTGGACATAGGAGATATTAGTAAACTGTCCCTGGTAATCTTAGACCTTTTCCGTACCATGAATGTGGAGTCCCTGGCAATCTTAGACCGCGACCGTATGCTGGGCTTGATAATCTTAGACGACCCGGCTGTGGCACGTTTGGTGCTCTTAGACGTCTTCCGTGTTGTTTTTGTCGTGATCTTTTTTTTGAGCTTTCTGCGTGCATGATTCCTTGACCCGTTGCTTTCTTTAATGCCATTCCAGCAGCGGTTCCAACAGCGCCTAATGCAGCTGCTTTTGCAACAGCTGGGGCTGCAGCGGCTATTAATGCTGGTATAGCTGCAAGAAGTGGAAATATACCGCCCGTCTTAACGATGTCTTTAATGGCACCCGCAGAAAAGATTAAGTTTTATACCTTTATTTGATTTTTTGGCTTCATTGAAATGCCTGAGCTGACGTTCTGTACGAGATAATTTATTTGAGCCGGTCATCTGCTCTTTCTTTAGCGATGTTTTTAATCCACAGTCATTTTTTGATGCTGATTGTAGCCTTTTAATCTGACCAGGAGTCAGACTAACACTAACGTGATTATATGAGATTATAATTATCATAGATGATCTAATTACATGTTTTCTACTGGAGGACCAACGACTCTCATTCGTCCACCAGCACCTTCAAGTAACATTGATTTATCGCTAAGTATAACAGCAATTGCTCTGTAATTAGGAATATCTACAATATTTCTGTTAACACGATCTCGAAAGTGAATATCAACAACAGATTGTCTCAATAAATCTAAATGTTCTAGTGAAAAGTAATAAATTGATAATAGGGTTGTAAAATCTAACTGTGATATTTCTAAACCAGTATCAATATTTTGATCACGTCCTATAAACGCCATTAATCGATGATATTCACGTGCTACATGATTTTGATCAAAATTCAATAAAATATCTCCGGATGGTTCTTGATGTCCATTTATTCTTAATGAAACTTCAGAAACACCAAGATTGTCGAATATCGTAATATTAGTTTCTTGATTGTTTACTCGTGCAGTATTTTGAAAAGTAATAAATATATGCCGTGGTGCAGAAACACCCTGCTGGGAAGCTATATGCCACATGAATAAACCATTAACAGTACTCTGCACAGTATCTGTGGTCATTGTTAACCATGACAACATTGATTTACCACCTTGACTCATAAAAGCAAGTAACCGATCTTCTTCAGATATTGTTGGAGTCATTACTGGCATCCATAATGAAAGCTTCGTAAGAATTACTCTACCAGCATCAACTGCACCGGGTCGCCATATTGCATCATTGTCAGTAGCCTTTCGTACTAGTACAACTGTATGTTTGGCTCCAAAAATAACTTTTCTGACGTTTCTGCAAAATCCAAATATGTGTGAAAGTGGAATTGAACATGAAAACGCTCTTCTGTCACCTTTTAACATTGATTTACGTGTTGCAAATCCCAAATTGTAATTTGCATTTATCGATATTACTACAGGAGTTTCTGCGGTTCCTGCGGCATTTCTTACGTTACCCATATTAACATTAATATTTTCTGGATGATTAGAAGTATCCTTCGCAAACATCATTGATGGACCAGCCGATCTTGAATAATCATCGCTGTATCTAGCAAGACCCAATATTGTTGTAGCAACATCAACGTCCTTCTGAATTGATTCAATATTTTTTCCTTCAATCATGTGTGTAGCAATATCAAATAATGCCATAATACCATTATTAACAAAACCAACTTTGACATCAGCTCCATATGCTACTGGTGCTGCAGGGGCAGCGTTATTTAAAATTTCCCCTTCTACTTCAATAAAAGCCTTAGCGGGTAAGAAATACCTACTTATATCTTGAACTTATAGTTCAATTCGTCCACGCTGATCTGGAATTCGAGCGTCATAACAATAATATTGATAATCACGCACAGACTCATCCTTGAGTACTGGTGCGTCCATGTCAAATGCTGGATCAGATATGCGCTTGAACATCTTTATTATAATTATCATCGTCTAAAACGAAGACCACTTCCTGCTATCAGACTAGCGGTTATATTTCTTTCTTTTTCTGACATTGGTACATCAGCCAACTCTGCTAGTTTTTGATTAGCAACTTGATTTATTATTTTACTGACATTTGCAGGCATTACTTCAGTACTAGGTAATTTTACTGGCTGCGATTTTCGTCGTATTAATCGTGCTAGTCTATCCTTGATCGCTGAAAATGCTTTACCAGCGAGATTACCCACAGCACCAATACCTTTTTCACTAACAACATCACTAGCTTTCATTCCCAGTTGCTTTGCAATCGGTATTGCTTTTGGGGCTATCCTTCTAAATAGACCCTGAACAACATCACCTAGTCCATCTCCGTAGGTTGTTTTGTATACTGGTAATCGTGAATTTATTACCCTGACCATCGTTGGTCCACGTTGAGTACTATGTACGATCATTTTATTATAGTAATTGTATTTAATTACGTACTCAGTCACTGTAGTAGTCATCGGCAATTTCATTAACAAGAGACTGATAAACATCAACGTCCATGATACCGCCTGTAAATAACCGTCTTCAAATATCAGCTGCTTCATTAATTATTTCTGGAGAATTATTACCAGCTAGTTTTCCTCCGATGACGATTTATAATCGATCAACATCAGCAAGGACGTTATTAGAACATGGAGTAACGAGACCACTTCCATGAGTATTAAATCCACTTCCACTTACGTTGCCAGAAGAGGTGTCTGACGGCCAATATTCTTCTTCCTCCTCTTCCTTTTTGCTTGGTTTTTGTTGTTTTGGAGATTGTATCAATTGCTGTGATAGTGGTGGTAATATTTGTGGCAATTGTTGTTGTGGTGGTGGTGATACTTGTTGTGGTAGTGGTGGTAGCAGTGGTGATCGTGATAATTTAAATCGTGGTTTTGGAGATTGTGGCAATTGTTGTGCAATATAGTTATCTATCTTATTTTTATAGTCAATAAAATTTGGATCATTTTTTCGAATTTGATTAACGTTATAGCGTATACGATATATCCATTTGTGCCAAGTATCCTCATTTGGATCATCATCGAAGTGAGATTTTAAAAATTGTTTTCGATCATAATAACTTCTCGCAGCAATCTCAATTAATTTTAAATCTTCGGCTTTTTTAATAAAATTAATGGCGTCTTCAGTAAACTTATCAACCAAATTAACCCTAGCTCTTGCTTCTGGTTCTTTTTCTGATTCCGGTATACGATCTTTTATATCGCCTATTTCAGCACGAGCTTGGTCAATACCTTCAAGTATTTCTTGCATTGGTTGAGCAGCAGCTATTTCAGCTGGAAGTCCCCGTAAAATCCTTTTTGTTTTTTTAGTTCTTTCTGATATTTTGCCAGTTGCCTCTGCAATTTTCTCAGATACTGGAAGAAGAGGTTTAGTTGTCTCTGTAATAGGTTTAAATAATTGTTTTGTATCCTCTTCAAATTCAACATGAGATTCCTGACGTTCTTGTAAATGTCGTTTAACTGCATTACGGGTAGGTAAATATTTTCTAATTGCCTCTAATCGCTCTCGAGCTAATTTAGCTGAATGTAGTTCTCCAATATTCATTATTAATAATATTATTTATACTGACTGTTTAATTTATAGCAGCAGGCAGGGCGAAAAACAACAAAAATTAATTGACCCGGTAAGTAAACTAAACGCATTATAAAAATAAAAACAAAACGTCAAAAATAAAATAACAAAAATAACTAACCTAAAACGATTTATTATCCGTTTTTTCAAACTATAATGGTAATAATAAAGTTAGAAGGTTCGGTTTAGAGTTATTGACATTATTTTTTTTCAGCCCCCGTAGGAACCTTTATTTTTGTAAAATAAGGTCAGGAAAAAAGTTGTCTGTTCGCCCTGCCTGCTGCTAAGGGCATCTAATTGCGTTAGTATGGCAAATTTATAATTCTAAAGAAAGACAGAGACCTTTGCCATCGAAAGGAAGAAACAAAGGTTGGACAATTGAAATGGTGTATACTTTCTTTTGGAGAGAGCATTCCTGTAAGTTACTTAAAGATAGAAAACTTGCAGAATAAGTGTATGTCAATTGCGAGGCCTCTGTATCTATAGAGAGCGTATTATTCCGCAAGGGACAGTAGTAAACAAAATATTCTGAGGATTTTGCGCCAATCCCTTTATCAATGGGACATCACTCTATTTAATTACCACCTATGTGATCAAGCAACTGTCAGCTTCATAGTTAAACGGTTTAGCTTGGAAGGGCTGAATTTGCCAGGCATTATTTTAGAGTTCCTAAGGCATTACATCGGGTAACGTATTTGAAAACGAGACCTATGTACTGCAAGAAATTAATTGATAAAATGAAGGCTCAGTGTTTCATATCACCTAAGGACTGCAATGTAGTTTAAAGGTATGTAATTAAAGCGAAGCTCATTACATGACATGATGTATGGAAAGATAGCATTCTGTTAAGTTATAATAGAATATGCATAATTTATTCCTTCGAAAATAAAAGCTTTCTTCATAAATATTTATATTCACTTACAGGTGTTACAGTACAATTTAGCAAAACAACTACTTCTACACTCAGAAAGTGATGTAGATGATAAACATATATGCATCATTGGAAAAGCCTCTATGACCAAGATTGTGCATTGCTTAAAAGAGACTAGAAATAAAACTTTTTCTTTTATTTATGTAATTCTCTACAAATTATAATTCGACTGTAATGTTTATAAATTAAATATCTAAGGCGGGTAGTGATTATATTGCGCAGAAGATACCATGATTCCGTAAATTACCGAATTTTTCCGAGTTTTGATGAGACGACAGATCAGTTAGTGTATTGACAAATCTGATAATATATACATGTCTGATATAATAGTTTATGTACTGTACTGGTCTATGCTCAAAGAATTTTTTTTTTTTTTTATAGGCACAGGCCCCGGGCTGATGACTTAAATAAACTCACTAGCCCAGACTGAAATTCTACAAACCCGGAGAGTTTATACCTGTCAATGCTAAACTCGGGAGAAAAATCTCCCGATTTTGGGGGTATTTCCACACCTACCTCCCGATCTTTAATATCTGCCTATTTTTTGCAGAGAACTCGATTATTACATTATGTCTGTCAATTTTCATTCCTCGAAAAAAACCCCAAACCATACATAAATAGATATAACGTATGCAATCCACAAATGCCATATTGTTTTATCACTTGTGAATATTGTAGTGACGAAATCAGTGCCGGACAGGTCAGGCCCTAGGGCAAGGCGAACGAGGCAACCGCTTTGGGCCCCGCGCTTCTTCGCAATGCAATTTTTTTTGTTGCTTGGGGCCCCGCGCTCAACGCTTGCTGCCCTGGGCCCCACATGCTGCCTTGGGCCCCTGCACATCCTAGGACCGTGCCTGGTTCCGGATTTAGGCATAAGCTAAACAAGCTACAGCTTATGGCCTCACAGTCTGAAGGGGTCCCTCAAATTAATTTTGTGCCAAATAGGGCCTCGCTATGTCTAAATCCTGCACTGGACGAAATAATTAATACCACACGACAGTTTTTTTTTTTTTAAATAGAATGATAAGATTAAACATTATTCACGTAAATTTCAGATTTTTTAAAACCACAACAACTGTACTATAGTAAAAAAGAAATTTAAAAAATATAATTGTCACCAATTAGCTTAAATCCTATGAATGATCACTGTGAATGCTGTGTAATTTTCTCTGCAAACAAAACCTCATCTCTATTTCTGCCAAAGAAACTCGGCCAGTTAACACCTGACATTCCTCTACCCTATATGTGAAATGGAATTGCCATGATTAAATTTAAAGAAGGAATAAAACAAAATATACCATGCCGTATATGTGCCCTCAAAGAACTAAGTCAGAATAAATATTTTATTCAGTAAACAGTGTTACATTCCTTAAGACTTAATCCTAAGGAAATAAGGTGGGACATGAAAAGTGGGTAAAAAGTTGCCACAGGTACGGTAACTTGTAACTGCAGATTTGAACTGTTAAAATGAAGTCCTAGGCATCATAAGTTACAACCAAGCCGGGCATTATTTATTTGCCGATCAATTGCTGGTGCTTGCATACACACAGTCGAACATGGTTTCTTTGAATTATGTCCGAAGGGCAGTCCTTTTCACAAGACAGGTGCAAGGATAAGGATTAACTGTTAATTAGTCACACTGTCACACTGGCCTTATTGCTTGTGAACGTAAGTCAAAACTTCAGCTATTTTGCAGTTTAGCCACAGCTGACCAGAATATGAAAAAAGGGGCTTGTCCTGGGGGATAATAAGGATCATCACAGGAAGAAATGGCGCGTCCCATGGGCGCTCGCAAATACACCTACTGCCGAATTAACAACAATAACAACGAAGAATAAAAGACGTGCAATTACAGGCAAGTGTGTGAAATGTGATACAAAAAAATACAAATTTATTTCATCAAAGACAGGTGGAGATATCGCTGCATCATTAGGGAAATTACCAGGAGCTCCATGGGCTAAATATCCCGGTGAGAAACATCTTCCTTGATATAATTATTGTGGTCCTGGAACTCGACTTGATATCCGACTTGATGATCAAGATCAACCAAGACCAGGAGAGTATCCAATAAATAAGATTGATCAAGCGTGTCATGTTCATGACGTTGCGTATAAAAGTAAAGATTTACAACAACGGCATCTCGCAGATGTAAAATTGATTTCATGCGTTAAATTCTATGCCAAATAAATCTGTCAGAGAAAAACTCGCTAGTTTTCTTTTAAAAACTGCCATGAAAGGTACAATAATGCTAGGGGCTGGTAATTAATTATATAACTATTATAATGGAGTCTATTTATTATAGCCCAAGAGGATGTTGGAGAGGCAGATCAGCGATTACTAAACTTGCTGAAGCAGCAAAAGTCTCACGTTCTGTTGCTGCAGCGTGGTTAGCACGACAAGCAATATGGCAAATTTATCTACCACCACCTAAAAAAATTCAGTACGCACATTTTGATGTCAGCGTTCCTAATGAAGTTCATCAAGCAGATATTTTATTTTTACCACATGACACCATTAAAACACGTAGACGTCAAACACGCACATACAAATACGCATTGACTGTCGTTGACGTTGCAAGTAGATATAAAGAGGCGGAACCATTATCAACAAAAACAGCATCTGAAGTTGCATCTGTGTTTGAGCGAATTTATCAACCTGGTGGTCTACGATGGCCACAATTATTACAAGTTGATCCTGGCAAAGAATTTCTTGGTGCAGTATTATCGTTGATGAAGAAACATAACGTTAAAATCAGACGAGGACACACTGAAATTCATCGTGTGTGTTGTTAGTTGTGGTAGCTGTATTTCATCTACTTTCTAAGTAATTATTTTCCCTGGAGAACAACACTACTGGCTTTGGACAAATACATTTGATGAAATTACTTCTAAATCGGAACAGAACAATACAAATTGTGCTTTACAGTGAAAATTCTGGACATTCTGTGTTAGCCTTCGTCTGACGTCATCATCCGCCATCTTGGAACGGAACTGAGATTCAGACTATATCAAATTGGAACTGTTTATTCACAGGACTTATGTGTTTTCACAACTTTAGAACAAATTTTTGGAATCTTCTTCGTAAATCGTAAGTCTTGTTTCACCTATTTACCTTTTCACCGTGTTTTCTAGGGAAATAAATTATTTTTGTTAAAATTTACAAAGCTTGTTGTAGTCACTCTTTCTTTGTGTTACTTTGAACGAGCCGATACGTAACAATATTCTCCTGTTTTATTCTCCATGATCCCCATTCACCATTACCAAGTAGCGGTTTTAACAAATCCGTATCTTTTTTTATTTATGTAGAACGAATCCGTAGCAACTCTGACAGCGTAACGAGGAAATCTATTTATCATCGACAATAGATTTATCGAAACATAGGCTAGCATTGAAGATGTTAAGTGAGTAAACTGCGGTGAGTCGCCATCAAGACAGCTCACAATTGTACCTAGTTTGGTTCCATCTGATAAATAAGCATTACATCGGCTTATAAATGTGTTTTTTTTCCCGTTGTATCAGCGATTATAAAATCGAGTTCAGCATCGTCCATAATCAATCTTGTACAGTGTCTTTTATGATCATATGCTCCTCCTTGAGTAAATTTACCAATTATCTTTCTACCGAGATCTTTTGCAACTTTCTCATCGTGCTCGTCCCTGCATTTACGTATATTATTAGTAATTTTAATAATGTCATCTTCATTGAGATAAGGAAATTTCCTGGCATCATCAATATTAAATCTATTTGGTTCTGGTAACCAAACTTACTTCTGTGAACTATACGATATATTTGCCTCACTCACCTGTAACGATATTAAAATTCCAGCATCAAGCATATATCGCAATAGTACTATTGGAACCCAACATTTTTCTGAAAAATATCTTCCAAACCAAGCATAAATAATCGGATGGAGATTTTCTGTAAACTCCAATGATTCTATATATGCGAATCCGGTTAAGTCAAAATCTTGTAAAGGTCCGTTCATCGCAACTCTGGTCATCTCATGTGATGGATGTCCAAATCTCTTAAAGTATTCAGAACATTGTCCGTATCCAAGAAAACTTCCAGGATAACACGCTACCATACCAACGGAGATAACGTCGTTATACTTGTATTTAGTATTCCATAATCCACCGTGTCCATATTCTATACAACTTTTCTGGATATCTTCAATAAATTCTGATCGTGTCGGTTTCCATGCATTTTTCTCCTGAGCGAAGTGAGCAGCAACTGATGGAACTGTAAAACAATTATTCAGTAATTGTCTAACTTTGACATCGTCAGAAGTATATTTCAGCGCAAGATGTTCCATTTCTACATGAAGAGATTCTGTACGATAAATATCCCCACCAGGCCGTACAAACTGATCATAATAATATATTCTGTACTTTGAAATAGCCAAACAGATACAGGGTCACTTTTACTGATATTTTTGATAAAATCAAATATATGACCATTATAAAATTTAACCGTTCTGTCTCGTGGAAATATTGTTACTGCTGCAGTCCATGCATGTGCATTATAATCAATATCTATCGAAGCTCCTCTTGATTCTTATTTCGATTTATATAAAATCTCTCCTGTTAACGTCTTCACTGTTATTGGAAATTTTAATAGCTTTCCCAACTCAGCAACATCTTTAATAGATGCTCCAGTATTTTTAACTGCTTCTGCCCATGTATTTATTTTTTTACGTCGTAAATCTGTTAAACCATTACCACGTATCGCGTTTGTAAAATATTCTGTAACTCGTTCAGCTACACAGTTTATTCTTGACTCTGACAGTCTCATCGGTTTGAGATCCCTAACGTCAGGTTTATTATTCAGCGGATATATTGCATATACAACCGCAGTCACAGGGTATACTCGTTCATAATACGGTTTGTCAATACCAGTCAGTATTCCGGGCTTGGATTTATTACTCAAGATGACAATATTATTTCCTGACTGTATGCGGACTGGATCACGCTTGTCACGAATAATCCAAGTATCGTCGTCTGTCCTTACAATAAATTTTATTAAAATAAAATATTTTTGAACATCAAGGTGGTTAATAATCATTCTTCCTCGTCTGTCATTCATTATAGTATCGACAATATTTCCGATCCTAAATGTTGACCACACATGAGCCGCACCATTGTCACGAAATTCCTTCTTAGCTTCACGGATACGTTCGGTTATATCCTCATTTGTTAAAGCTTGATCTTGCATCGAAACACTAAATTTATATTCTGATAGTCTGTCAAGATCAAATCTAGTTCCCGCTGAGACTGCGGAAGGCTCAGTGATGGATAATTCTTCCATTATAATTAAGACAAATATTTAAATTAAATTTTAGTATATATATATAATGATTGAAACAAAGAATCGATGTATTTGGCTCAAAATTGGATATACTTCTCCTTGTAACAAAGCATGCGTGAATGAATTCTGCTGCTACCATATGCAAAGTGTTAAAAATGGTAGTCTAGGACCAAAACCGTGTGTGCAATGTGGTGTTGGAGTCAGAGGAAAAACTCAGTTATGTGTAAAATGCGCGGCGGTAAAAAATACAGAGAATTAAAACGATATTATGACAAAAAAAATAATACTTTGACATCGTCAGGTAAATCTCCTATAAAAACCGTAGAAGATTATCTGGTCAGATTTCAAAACAATGATTTAAACAAATAATATTATATATAAATGGAGCAAAAAGAATTTGTGGCACATCCCATAATCAAAAATTATGAGGCGTCTCGAGATGGTGTAATCAAGCAGCAGCAGGAAGGGTGAACAGACCACTTTGTACGAGACCTTATTTTACAAAAATAAAGGTTCCTACAGGGGCTGAAAAATAAGGTCAATAACGCTAAACCGGACCTCCTAACTTTTATTATTACCGTATAGTTTGAAAAACGAATAATAAATCGTTTGGTTTAGCTCATTTTTGTTATTTTATTTTTGACTTTTTTGTTTTCTATGTTATACTGCGTTTAGTTTACTCGTCGGGTCACTCAATTTGTGTCGTTCATCCTTCCTGCTGCTGTAATTAACCAAAGATTTTATCTAGACCTACGCGATATCTGGATCTTGGATCATGTAGATTTATTGTAATAAATCCGAACGGAACAGCTTGTGCTTTTGAAAAGAAGTTTTTAAACTTGATCATATCCATATCCCCTGAACACCAAGTATAATAAATATTTTGTAAAGTATAATTATCTACTCCATTAAACACAACCAAAATATTGCAGTTGTCTCTGATCACTTTAGGTATTTGTGTATATCTTTGTGTAACATAAATCACGTCCGTGTTTTTGTGTCTACCTCGAGTAAATATTCTAGCTGGATTTGTTTGTCTGTCCAACATAACGTCATCGTACACCACTAAATTATTAATAAATCCATCTAGGTCATCTACAGATGGAGCCTCATCAATATCGGTAATAAAGTCAACAACATCATCACCATCTTCATTCAGCAATTTTGCATTTTCATTAAAATCTTTAAGTACTTTGTAACAGTGTTGATCATCCACGGATGGTGCTACTAAATACAATTTACTCCATTTTAACCATCGCATTATTAAATTTAATAATAGTTGTGTTTTACCCGATCCAGATGGACCTATTATAATCATCCTTATCGAATTCGGTAACGCTGGATGGTGCTTCACTGGCTCCTGTTTTCATGTCGCCGAAAAGTCAATTATATCCATATAATAAATAATATGAGTCTATATTGTGTTCGGTGTAAAATTCCTACACCCACTGCTGAACTAACTACAATAACAACAAAAAATAAACGACGTGCTCTGACAGGCAAATGTGTAAAATGCGGTACGAAGAAATACAAATTTGTCAAAACAAAGACAGGTGGAGATATAGCCGCTTTATTAGGAAAATTACCAGGAACTCCGTGGGCTAAATACCCCGGTGAGAAACATATTCATGGATAT
>JAECUM010047194.1:0-14213 GCA_016617855.1 Megalonaias nervosa
TTAGCTCTATACATATACTGCAAAGAGGAAAAAAGTGCAGTCTACAACCAAGTTACAGTTGTTGATGCGAAGAGAGAGAGAGAGAGAGAGAGAGAGAGAGAGAGAGAGAGAGAGAGAGAGAGAGAGAGAATTGTTCTATACAGACCACTAGTGTTTCGTTTTATGAGTAGTGAATTGCTTTTAGGCGCCGACGATTAACATGTAATCTTGAGCAGATACGGTATACTAATTGAGTTGCAAGACAATTAAGTTTAATTGAATGACTATTTAACACACAGGAAATGCCCATAAATTTAAAAGCAAATGAATGGCAAACGCGTGTCTCAAAGAAAATGCACCTGTAATAATTTAAAGAAAATTAAAGACACATCCTCGTAAACTAGTAGAAGTTCATGTTATAGACAACATATGAGTACTGTTCAATACATTCGGAAGAAATAATCAACGTGGCATGCTGCGTAGGTGCCCACATAATACAAATGTCGTGATGCATCGCATTGCTTTTATTCACTAGTAGGCCATAGAACACAATTAATTTTACTAAATATTCTCTACATTTGTTTCTCAGTACTGAACTTTCCACTGTGTGACAATCAATACAAATCACATGTTAATCTAAAATACCTTCAAAGATGACTTCACGGTGAAGTTCTTGTCAAGGGTTCACCGGCATTTTTTTGAGAGGCTGGATTGTAAACATAGCAACATGCAATGGAACACAGATTTCATTTCCGGATCATCACCAAGGCCTTATTACTCACTGTGCACTGTCGCCGAAATACACACAAACAACCATACCATGAGCTCATATTCTCAAGAATAAACAATTACCTTTTAAATCCCTACCAAAAATGCACCAATAAAACTCTTCTATCACCACCAAAATGAGAGAGGAAAAAATGTTTTTAAAATAGACTAGAACTACATTCGTACTGAACTGGAAGTACTAATTGTGACCCAATGCCAGTAGCATTAAGTATGTAATCTTGATTCAGCGTTTCTTTCTAGGCTTTATTCTCTGTTTCCTTATTTTTTTAACAAGTGTTATTCTGTACTTGAATACTATTTATCCGATCAAACGAAATAATGGAATCGAGAATTGATATATCTTCCCACGATTGAAAACATATTTCCGACGCGAAGAAATATACCCTCAAGCGTATATCAGTTTTCATAAGAAAAACAGCTACGTTTTACCTCACAAATGATTATCAATTTTATGTACCTAGTAATAACCAAAGCCCCGGGGAAACGTGGCAACTTTAAAGGTAATGGTGATGGGATGTCTGTTCCATAGACTCGGCGCTAAGTGCTTCCGGTCGTTAAATGCTATGCTTTCCATTGAATCATTACCGCCATCTTGTGCATATAAGACATTATTGGAACATCCACATAAAAAAAAAAATTAAAATTAACGATTACACTCATTCAAAAGTCAACGGACAACAGACTAAAGCAGTATGTGTGTACACGTTTTCAGTTTCAGACAATCTCCAAAGCTAATGTCGTTCAAACATTATTCTGTGTCATCATACCATCATGACTAAAAATGCTTCCCACTCTGTGACACTGGAATATGGAGAATATTTTACCTACTTATTTACATACTTTTATTTTTTTAAGCCGCTGTTTTTCGTTTTGAAAACTAATTACCAGTGATAGAGAAAAGATTCATAAGTATCTATCTCGTAAAAATATCATGTAAATTTGGTGAAATCCCAAAGAGCTGAGTTTTAATGTATTATAGTAAATTCTCTTTAATTGCTGTTATAGATTGGGAGAGCGTTTATCCAGCCACCCGATCATACAACGATTCACACTTAACTGCGATCGAATCACTGGTTGTAGTACACTAGAATGTTTGTTGCACGATCGTTGATTGTCAAATATCACCAACTGACAGTGGCTTTATTAGGAGCAGACTTGATATTATTTCAAAACATAAGCCTATGGCACCGGGTAACCTTTCCAATGAGTGGAAACAAGATTATCAATTCGACATAACTCTATGGGAAAAAAAAAAGCAAACAAAATCCATGGAGGATCTTTGCGCCCATGCGCCAGTTCATTAAAGTTGGATATGCAACAGTGTGTATCAGGGAAAGCTTGCTTAAATAAAAATACGGTATGAGAACTTGTGTTATTTTGTCGTATTTCCTTTCATATTTGTGCGGGATTTTTATCGGTGAATTGCAATTTTTCGATTTTCTTCTAATTTGAAAATGGTCGCAGATATTTGAAGTACACTGGTGCCGATAGTGTGAAACAGACTAGCTGTGTTAGCCTCTGTACTAAATACGAGTTATTGTGAAATAGACAAACTGTGTCAGCTTTTGTACCAAATACGAGATATTGTGAAAACGTCTCACTGTGTCAGACTCCGTACAAAATACGAGATATTGTGAAACAGACACACTGTCAGACTCCATATAAAATACGAGATAGATCTATCGATCTACTAGCTCAGGTTTCGCCTGTCAATATGCAAGTATTGGATACGTTCAATGCCGTGGACTACTTCATCCTATGCAGATACTCGTACCTTTCAAACGTATCAACTTCCTTTTTTAAAAATAATAATTTATCTGTTTTACCCGTCAATGTGCCACGTCAGGTTGTGCCTTCAGATGGAACACTTCTTGTTCAAGTTCTTGGAATCCCGATACCCATCCCCTAAAATCCCCCGCCCCCACCCCACCCCAACCCCGATCTAAACACAAAAACACCATCACCAGCACACTTTTACTGATCTGTGAAAAAATGTAGCGCACAGTTTATGATTGTTCGGTGATTTTGTTTATTTTGTTTGAATATTGTTTGTATGCGTCACGAAAAACACTTAAACGTGCTATGCGTCATTAGCGTTTAAGGGAGCGAACTCCTACAGCCTTGGACCGGCCTGTTCAGTCTATTCGATGATACACCGCTTCCAAGACAGTTTTCAAGATAAATCTTGTAGAATCCTCCTCACCTTTCCACACCGCCCAATACATTTTGCATACAAACTGACGAGCCATGGGTTTGTTTTCTATGTTATGTATGATCGTAAAAAGATATAATTGCAGGTGTTGTTTCTGCTCATGTTAAAGTAAAATGTTCAATCAAAATCTGAATACAGGCTCGACATTTTTAGTCGTGGTCAAAATATTATGATTAAATGAGCATATTAATTATGTAATTATATTCACTCCAGCAAAATTAAATAAATATTTATCAAATCTCATAGCATGCATTTATTATGTTCGATGATAGTGGAATATTGACTTGTATTCGACATATGTTCCGTGACAAAAGCCGCAAAAGTAATGGACACTGAAATAAAATGTAAGTACATATTATCTTTGGGCATAATATAACAGAAAGTGATCGAATATGCAGTCAGCATATAAAAAATCAAATCTTTATTTAAATAAACAGAAATATGCATATATTGTAATATAATTATTTATAGTTTCAACACAGAAGACACTTAATAATGTTTTCCGAGCATTGATAGCTTCATAAAAATAATTCGATAAATTACATAAATTCTTTTATTGCGACTTTCAATAATGGAGTAAACTGATGCATACTTGTGTGAATACGATAATATTTTCTTGTTATGTTTTGACTTCGTTGCAAGTAAAATGAATATTTAAACAGAAACGGTATTCGGTCTTCTATATCATTATTATTACAAATTCTACAATATTTTACATAGGTTTCTATTCTGTTATTACCATATTGACCCGTTTCAAAATGAACTTGATTAGATTATATTCTTAAGCATGTAAGAATATATCTCAGTTTACTGTTGCCCGATAACACATTTTAAAATTTATTTTTCAAAACTTTCTTAGGTGAATCAAAAAGCTAATTTCTCTGAAAAGTAAAAAAGTGCATACCATTCAGATATGTACTGTCTTTAACAAGTTGATTATTAAACAATAAAACATTGTTCAAGATATACATAACTTGGAAACAAATATACTTGACCTAAACCAAATATTACTGAAAAATGAATACCTTGTAAACCGACTAAATATTACAGCATTATCATGAGGTACAGTATCTGCCTTTCCTAAAACTGTATTTTGTATTTGCTGTTTTTGAAACCAATATTTCACAATTCTTTTAAACCTAACAAGACGTAATGGTATTCTATCGATAGAAAATAGGAGCATTTTTTGAATGCAGATTTCCAACAGAAAAAGACAATCTTTCTGATTGCATACTTCTAAAACAGAACAATTTCCAGCAGAAAACGACATCTTTCGGAATGCGGATTCTTTAATAACTCTAGAAATTAGCTTTTTTCACAGACTCTCAGTACATAATATTTTAATATTGACTCTCATACCGTTTTATCTGGCACAACTAGATTCGTACAGCAGAACAAAACATTTTGGTGCGAAAGGAAATGCAAAAATCTGTAATTAAAGCAAACGATTCACAAACATGAGTATTTATAGTGATGTTATGTCTCGAGTTAAATCTTACAGACGGTAAGACATCACACACACTCTCTCTCTCTCTCTCTCTCTCTCTCTCTCTCTCTCTCTCTCTCTCTCTCTCTCTCTCTCTCTCTCTTTTGGTTTGTGTAGATTACAGCTTTAGCATTTCTTAAAGTTGTTGTACCTTTCTTAGTGTTTGTGTGACCTTTAAACCTGAATGCAATATTTTTTGGTCTGAATTATTTGGAATTGTTCATTACGTTCGAATTGTATTAGGCACGTCTGGGAGCTGTGGATTCAGTGAACCTATGTGTGCTATTAACAGTTGCTGGTTTTGCTGTAGTGTAAAGCGTACGATTCTTGACTGCTAAGTATAAAGTGTGCATCACTGAAATGAGTGTACACGTAAAAATCCAGGAATTGATGGAAGAAAAGAAAAACTAGTCCAGTGGCTGTAGATAGAGTAATATAACTTACTGTATGTTTGTATAGTTTGTTAGTGTCACTATTAATGGTGACGCTGAAGTTAAGAGTTACATGAAGTAATAGGACCCTTTCTTGGCGTTTGTGTGTCCCTTAAACCGGAATGCAACTCTCTCTCTCTCTCTCTCTCTCTCTCTCTCTCTCTCTCTCTCTCTCTCTCTCTCTATATATATATATATATATATATATATATATATATATATATATATATATATATATATATATATATTGTTACGGGTCGAGGCTCTTACAAAAAGTAAAAGAAAAGAGTGAAGACAACAAGCTTTGTAAAATGTAACAAATAATTTATTTCCCTAAAATACCAAGTGAAAAATCGGGAAAAAAAATTACGGTTTTGCGAATTAAATCCAAAAATAATCCAAGAATTAAAAATAGAAGTCTTAGTATTAAAAAGTCCTGAATGAATCTGAGTTAGAGTCCCGATCACATCCAAACTGGAAGGCGATGACGTCTGTTGTAGTCTGCGAAGTTTTGTTGTGTCAACAATCCTTTGTTCACTCACAGAAAATATTATTCCAGTTTTGAATTCCGTATAAATTTCAATAAATGTCTTTTGCCAAGAATTTTGTAGGAGCACTTATGTATTTCCAGGGAAAAGAATCACTTGAATTCCATAAAATAAAAAATATTCAACTCAAACTGGTCACAACGTAATGACAACTTAACGTGTCAATTGTTTGGAACTCGACTGAGAAATCTCAACCAAAACAACAGATATATACTAGACGAAGACGCAAAACAGATTCCCGGAAGAGCGTCAATCATCTAGAAAAAACAGAAGTTTGTAACAATAAACTCATGTTTCAAATCACGTGCTCCATGTGTGGCCTTGACTTAATGATTCTTACTCTAAGAAAGAATTAAAAAAAATGAAAAAAAGTTCTTTACCAAAACTGTCACTTATTCTGAATCAAGGTCAGAAACTAGATACAGTGTTTCTATTATTAGGTGTTTATCAGTGAAGTAACACAAAAACAGTCAGGTCAAGCAGAACTAAACTCAGTTCTGGACAATATCAAATCCAGTAAACAATGTTACATTGCAATAGCATATAATGGAATTTTAAAAAAATTAAAACCAATAAACAAACAATTAAATTAAATAAACATAACACTTCCCCCATAAAAGAAAAAGAAAGATTTATATAATAAAGCTTTATTATTCCCACACGTCAATTATACATGAGGTTTAGAAAAAAATAACATAAGAAGAAATATTATGAATCATACAAAGTATACATGAAATAATATCTCTATACACAGGAAAATGTATCTGCAATCAAATTGTCTTTTCCCTTGATATGCCTGATGTAAATATTATATTCCTGTATCACCAACTCCATCTTAATAATCTCTGATTTTTATTTTTCATCTTGCCGATGAAAGTAAGGGGGTTGTGATTACTAAACACAATAATCGGAGAAGGAGCTGAACTAATGTAAACATCAAAATGTTGTAATGCCAATATCAAAGCCAAACATTCCTTCTCGATTGCTGAATAATTTCTTTGGTGCTTATTTAATTTCTTAGAAAAATAGCACACGGGATGATCAACATCATTTCTATCTTCTTGAATCAATACTGCTCCAACCCCAACATCACTTGCATCAACATACAGTTTAAATGATTGACTGAAATTTGGAGCTGTAAGAACTCTTAAATATGACCTTTAACTTGTCAAATGCCTCCTGATATTTTCAGTCCAATTAAATTTGGTTTTCTTGCTCAACAAATTTGTCAGGGGTTCAGCAATTATGGAAAAACTGGAACAAAATTTCCGATAGTATCCAGCCATACCTAAAAATCTTATGCGTTGCTTTTTACTGATAGGCACAGGGAATTCAGAGATAGCCTTGACCTTAGCATATATAGGTTTAACTTGTCTATGTCCCACAATATGTCCAAGAAATGTTACACAAGCACGGCAGAACTCACTTTTGGATAAATTGTCAAACTTGCATCAGTGAGTCTGTCAAAGAATTTCCGTATTGTAGCCAAATGTTCTTTCCAGGTGTCGTTGTAGATGATGACATCATGGATGTAAGCACCACAATTATCTTGACCAGAGGTAATCATGTTCATTAAACGTTGAAAAGTACTTGGCGAACCCTTCATCCCAAACGGCATTACTTTATCCTGATAAGGTGCATCTGGAGTCACAAATGCCGAAATTTCCTTAGCCCTTTCCGTCAGTGGAATTTGCCAAAATCCTTTCAGAACATCCAATTTAGTGACATACTTTGCATTTCCAATTTTATAAATGCAGTCATCGATTCTTGGTAATGGAAATGAATCTGTTTTATTCACACTGTTCACTTTCTATAATCTACGCACATGCGGAAAGATTTAGCTGGTTTCAGAACAAGTATACATGGTGAAATCCAGTCACTTTTACTAGGCTCTATGAAATCATTTTCCAGCAAATACTGAATTTCTTTTTTCAAGTATTCCTGTTTGAGAGGGTTCATCCTTTATGGGTGTTGTTTCACAGGTTTGGAATTTACAATTTCAACGTCATGGTAAATTTTGTTTGTTCTCGTTGGAACCTCTGGAAATAAGTGCTCATATTAAAATAATAACTGTTTAAGTTCATTCCTTTCTTGTTGTTGCAAATGTGAAAGTTTCTGGTCCAGATTATTCATAATGTCTGAATTCCGAAGATTTGTCACTCCAAAATCGATAGTGTCCGATTGCATTCCTTCACTTAAATCCTCAGTTTGTGGGACAGGTACAACTTAATTAATTGCATGACTAACCTGGCTATCTCTCTCAGCATACTGGTACTCCTTTAATTTATTTACATCCCAGGAGTACTATTATTATAATTTAACTGATTCATTTCTTCTTAACTTTGTAACGGCCGTAATACTTAATCTGCAAAAAGTTTTGAAGAATGAGCAAGAGAGACAGAACTCTTATCACCACACTCAAAAGTTCTCTCCATTGTAGTTCTGTCAAACCATAATTTCACTTTTGACTTGAGTTGCTGGATGCCAAATTCAAACATAATTAGCTGAAAAATTTCAGATATAAAATTTGACCCTTGGTCAGATTGGACAGATTTGGAAAGGCCAAATTGAGTTAAAAAAAACAAAACCTTTATCAGAGCTTTTACTATTGTTTTAGTTTTAATATTCCTCAAAGGAATTGCCTCTGGGAATCTTGTTGACGCACACATAATGGTCAACAAGTGTTGGTTACCTGACTTGGTCTTAAGTAAGGAAACGACACATTCAACCATTATTCTGTTAAATGGTTCGTCAAATGCAGGAATAGGTTGCAGATGAGCCTTAGGTATCTTCTGATTGGGTTTTCCTACCATTTGCCAAGTATGACAAGATCTGCAGTATTTACAAACATCACTTTTAATTTTTGGCCAATAAAAGTGAGTCAAGATCTCGTGATAAGTCTTATTAATCCTTAAATGACCAGCCAAAGGAATTTTCATGGGCCAGACTAAGCATTTCCTGTCTGTAACATTTTTAAGCCACAATCTGATAGTTCACTGACCACTCGACACCAGCTGGTACCTCGGGAGGTCTCCATTTTCTCATAAGAATTCCATTTTGATGAAATACCAGACAAGTACTTCAGCTGCTTCAGTTTCACTAATGGCCCTCTGAAACAACAGGAGATCTCAGGGTCTTTTTCCTGTCCGACAACAAGTGTCGTTTGTCACCCTGATTAGAATAAGGAGAATGAGTATTTAAAAGAGGATCACTGTGATCAATACCTTTAGATTGATCCAAATTAGAAGTGAAAGTGACCTCATCAAAAGCCTGACCAATACATGTGTCAGCTAAAGAAATACATTCCTTATCAAAGTCATTCTCAAGAGCTTTCTTTGCCATAGCTCTAGTAACTGCACAAGCTGGGTGTAAATCAGGGATTTCTTTTTCAACAGGACCAACTTTCTGATCCAAAGAAGGCTTGTCAGTTAGAAGTGGATTAACCACAACCTTGTCACCAGCTACATCGTTGCCTAGTAACAAATGAATGCTCTCAACGGGTAAAGTAGACACTATTCCGACTGTCACAGGTCCTGAAACTAAGTGTGATGACAAATGTACAGAATGGAGAGGAACATTAACAAAGCCGCACTCTACTCCCTGAATGAGAACACTCTCATTAGAGCAGGACTTCTCAGAGGAAGGCAAAATACCTGACACTGAAAGACTGAGAAGCTCCTGTGTCCCTTAAAATTTTAATAGGGATAGGATTGGCCAAATCACCCAAGAGTGATATAGAACCCTTCGACATGAATGGTTCAAAATTCTCCATAATAAAATCAGACTCGGGTTTTTGAGACCCAACAAATGTATTGTTTTCAATACATGACTGTGACTTTGACCTCTTAGAAATAAGAGCATTTGGGATAGGTCTATCTTGATTCTGATGCCTATATTTCAATTTGAAGCAATCAGAAATGACGTGTCCTTTTTTCTTGCAATAGGTACACGTAGGAATAGACAAGGATTTTGAATCAAGTTTATCCGAAGCTTGATTTTTAGTTGTGCCAGACTGAGTTTTAGGAGGAGTCGTATTGGGTTGAAATACTCTTCTACCAGTAGACTGCTGATTGAAAGATTTGTTTACCACAGGAACTTTATGAGTTAAGGAATAGTTATCAGCAGCACGAGCAGCATTTTCCAAGGTTTCGATCTAATGCTCGTCAAGATACATTCCAATATCACCATGGACACAGTTCCTGAACTCTTCAAGTAATATGAGTTGTCTGAGACTTTCGTAATCTTTATTGACCTTTCTAGAAGAGCACCACCAATCAAACTGTTGTGCTTTTTCCCATGCAAATTCGACATAAATCTTGTCAGTGGAATTTCTAGAATTCCTGAATTTTTGCCGATAAGCCTCAGGGACTAACGCATGACCCTTCAAAATGCAATCCTTAACCACGTCATAGTCAGCACTCTGCTCTAGTGACAGTGAAATGTAAATATTACGAGCTCTACCAGTAAGTACACACTGCAATAATAGAGGCCAGTACTCCCTTGGCCACTTGAAACGTTCAGCAACTTTTTCAAAATAAGGAAAATATCTATCTACTTCTTCTTCCAGAAAAGGGGGTACTAACTTGATATTTCTTATAACATCAAACTTTGAATTTGTACGAGAAGTGGAATCATGCTTTTCACTTGCCAGCTCAATTTCTTTCATTTTAATTTGAAATTCCTTTTCATCCTTCTCCTTTTGCATCTGTACGTGCATTTGTTCTTTCTGAAACTCCAATTGTTTTTTCTTCTCTATCTTTCTGTAAATGCATTTGTTCTTTTTGCAACTCTAATTGCATTTGTCTATCTTTCTCCTCCTTTTCAAATTGTGATTTCATTTGTTCTTTTTGTAATTCCATTTGTCTTTCTCTCTCCTCTTTCTCAAATTGTAATTTCATTTGTTCTTTTTCTTTTTCTTTCTGAAACTCGAGCCTCCTCAACTCTACTTCCATCTTGTATTTCATTTTTAGTTCCATTACCTTAATGTCAGAGTCTGTCATAGACTTACTGACTGATGCCAAAACACTTTTGTCAAACCAAACATTGAATCAAAATATTTTTAATTTCTTGTTTTGTCAAGGAAGCTTTTGCTTCAGAAAGTTCGTACTTTCTGGCAAGTTCAAGCAACTCATCCTTCTTCAGACTATCCAACTGCTCCTGAGTTGGGTTAGAAAGAAAACTCTCCACTTTTGATAACGACATTGTGAAAGTAAGCCTGTTGTTTTCACTAAGATTTCAAGTAAAATGTGAAATAGAATTTGGGATTAAAACTAGGGGAATTTAAATTTCAAAAAACAATTTTCTGAAACATTTTAGCCAAATTCAAATATCCCAAGGACGAGCTTCCCAATTTTCTTTTTGTTACGTATCAGCTAGTTCAAAAGTAACAAAAGAAAAGAGTGAAGACAACAAGCTTTGTAATTTTTAACAAAAATAATTTATTTCCCTAGAAAACACGGTGAAAAGGTGAAAATATGAAATAGGACTTATGGTTTGTGAAGAAAATCCAAACATTTATCCTAGAACTAAAAAAATACAAGTCCTATCACTAAATAATTTTAACTGAATCCAGGTTCGAATCTTGATGACGTTCCAAGAAGGAGGATGATGACGTCAGATGAAGTCTTTACACAAATGTCCAGAATTTCACGTTGAACCACAATTTGTACTGTTCTGTTCCAATTTAGAATGAATTTCACTGAATGTCTTTGTCCTAAACCACTTGTGTAGTTCTCCAGGGAAAAATAAATTATTATTTAAAAAGTAGATGAATTCCTACAGCTATCATCTATAACAAGACACATCTTGAGCTCTACAGATGTAAAGAAAGATAAACTCTTTCCAGCACAAGAAAAATAATACCTTCTTCTCAAGGTATAAGAACGACTCTAACTATTTCACAGGGAATTGAGTGTTTAAAAACCGACCTAAGACGTCATTTCATGCACACGCACGAAGAACGCGTGGTTATTTCGCAATAAACAATCGCAGTACACGATGTAAACACGTATAATTAGAAATGACCTCGGCCACAACCAATCGTTTATGCCGGCAGTTTATCCACCCGGCAATCTATTGAAAAAAAACTTACGAAAGCCTAGTCATATTTACGTTCTAAATAAACACGATGTTTCTTTCAAACATTTTCAGATCCTGTGAACATAATCATCATCATAATAAAATATAATGATACAAAAATGAAATAAAAAGAATTCAGTTTTTAATACACAAATAATTAAATTACATGGTAGTAACATATATTATATTATATTATATTATATTATATTATATTATATTATATTATATTATATACATGATTGTGGTATTAAATCATAATTTGGATAAATAATGACATGATTAATTACAAGGTGGACTCATCAATGATTCTCGTTTTTTCGTGCTTCTTAAATACGTTTGCGAAGATTAAAATACTTTGTTCGTCAGTTTTCTCGAATTGCTGTAAATATTTAAACATTCTTTGTCTAACACAGAAATATATACAAATATTTTTATTTCTCAAAGACATTATGTGAACATTGTAAAAGAAAACGATTTATTTTAAATTCTGTACTATGTAAATTAAGGAGAAAATAACGACAAAATATGTAAACTCCTTGCATTGGAGGCAATCTGAAGATTATTTTCTCTTTGTACATTTATCATACATGAACCAAATGTTTACCTTTTTCAAAATAGCTCATATATTCGTTCATTTCGTCTCGTATGTAACTATAACCTTAAAACTGGAAAAAATATGTTTTATGCCATTACACAGAAATAATTTCTAGCTAGACATAGAATCTTGCACCCGTTTTTGTTCGAAACAGTCAATAAAGCTTTGTTTGAAAATTCAACAGAAATCTTTTGGAGCATTGAAATATGATTTTCTCATTCAAACTCCAAACCATTGCTGTATACTTTTTTTTTCCGACATTGCCTAACTAAAGAGGCAAATCTTAAATACGGTTTTGAAGTACGATATCCACGACATATACGACAAAAGAATTTGATAATACAAAATTTGAGAAAACATTAATATATCAAAAAGGAACCTGATGCAAGTCTAGACGTTTTAATTTCCATACACTGGTAAAAGTAGAATCGAAAATTGCAATTAATGTATTCCCCGTTGCCAATTTAATTTCACTCTGAAAGATAAAAAAGGATATGTTTATCTTAAAAGCTAAAAAAATATGATGAACGTAAAATGTGTTATATAGCTCCTTGCGTCATGTTACTTGCCTCTCTTTTGTAGGTGTCATATCAGTTACACGTTAATTGGCTTTGAGGTGAAGTCAGAAAATTCGTCTTACAAATCATTCACTCTTGTAATTGTAATATCCATCTCACCGAGACTTCGTACGAATCCATTTTTCAATGTAATTCTTTTTTAACTTCTCTTCTTTCAATAAGCTATGTTGCATACACATTTATAAGTTGTGCTGCCGTGAGCGAGCGTGCGAAACGAATACTTAACCTAAATCACACTTCAAAGATAAATGCAGTTCCTTGAATTTCACTGGAGTATACAATGTTGGATAACCTTGATTATCTGTTAAGAGAAGAATTTAACATAGGTCACAATACACGCTGTATAAATGTTTAGTATAGGTCACAATACACACTGTATAAATGTTTAGCATAGGTCACAATACACACTGTATAAATGTTTAGCATAGGTCACAATACACACTGTATAAATATTTTTGTCTTTCAAAAAAGAGAGAAACGTGTTTTAATTATTCTTACAGAAGAGTAAATGGTCTCACTCGGATGTAAATCAGGTCACCAAAACTGCATCACGTGACAGAAGACACAATATAGCAGGGTGTAAACAACGAGATGAACCATTTTGACACTTGCATGTGGTAACCACATCTGCTAAGTGTCATAACGCGAAAAATGCTGGAGTAGTCAGAAACATTTAAGATTTAAAACGTTCTTTGTAATAATTGTACGCATTGCTTCCTAACTGAATTATGATCTTTGTAATGCATACATTGCCATATCAACTCAACATTTTTTTCTTTTAGTGAGTTCTCTTAATAGGTACAACAACAGGCAAATTGTTGCATCTATTTAGAAAAGAAGCAGAAACTGAATGAAAAGCATATATATTCTGAAAGGCGGGGAACCAAGAAAATATTTATTTTACATGAATGAAAGTAAAATATCCATATTTGATACCTGATCTCTATATTGTTAAAGCCTTCAAGGCCAAATTTGTTAACTCTGTTAAGGCCTTCGGGCGTTAACAACGTATGCTTTTATACTGTACAGTATATGAATGCCCTTAAGGCTTAACACTGTTAACTGCCACTGGGAATGCTCTTATGAATGTGCGTCATTATTTTCTCTCAATCAGCCAGTGATAAGAACGCCTTAACTATATGCGATCAAACAATGTTAATCCATAGAGATCATAACGTATAATGTACAGTATAAAAGTATACGTTGTTAACACCCGAAGGCCTTAACAGTGTTAACAAATTTAGCCTTAAAGGCTTTAACAATGTTGGTATCGTACGCATTTGAAAGGTTGCTTGATGTGGAATCTCTTGAAGTTACATTATTTCGCTTAAATGTAAATAAATAAAGCAATAACTGCTTGGTTAAGCTCATAACTTAATTCACTATCATGTTTTTGTGTTTGCAGTGAGACAATATGTGAACAATAATTTCCAGTTAATGAAAATTTAATAAATATCTTTGAAGATTTTAAAATGAGAAATATTTACAATAGCAACTTCTTTCACAAACAAAGCTGT
>JAECUM010047195.1:0-37329 GCA_016617855.1 Megalonaias nervosa
TGACAACATTTATTTCGGAGGCATTTTGGCTGTAGACCAGTGTAACAATTGCTAGTTATTAGAATGCAGTTGCTTTTATTGTTCAAAGTGCGCTGCATCGCAATCACTGAGCTGATGAACTGATTGGCAAGGGCAGCAAGGTAGTGCAAAACGAATACAAAAGACAACCATGCTAAGTTAGATACTATACTCTGTCACATCTATGAGATTATGAACTATAGCGTAAAGTAAGACCAAGTTGCAAGGTTGTTTTACAATTATATTGTAAAAATGTATGTAAGATTAGCTTCCAAATCTATTAAACGATACAGTATGACAGTCAACATATAAACGGCTACACAGAGTATGGATGGATGGATGGTGGATGTATGCATGGATGGATGGATGGATGTATTTCAAGTTCTAAAATTAAGCTAAAGATCTGGGGAAAACAAGAACAAACCTACGAACCTGACGTATATTTAAGTATTGCAACTTAAAATGACTTCTCCCAATTTAATCTGATAAAAGACCTTATAATAAAAAACAAATTGTCCAGTACCCCAGTACAGATATATTTATGACTTGAACAGGTGATATGTATCATTAAAGTTAATCTTCTAATGACAAAATATTTCGACATCACTATAATAATGTCCTTGGAATTATGCATTGCTAACTTATATATTCATATATTGAAAAGTATATACTGTTTGACCTTTAGTGAAACTAGTATAACCTGACTGAATATACTTCAATGGGCTAGTGTTGCATAGTTCAATACTATTCACGCATGCTATTAATTTGCCATATAAATGCCGGTAGCCTGTCACATTGGCTATTGCGTCATGCGGTTATTAATAAGAAAAATAATGTCTGGTCATAAAGAAGTCACGTTAATGTTAATTACCCTGTAATTTCCATTTGTAAATGTCACATTATCATTGATAGAATCATTTGACAAAGTAAACGTCCGCATTTCAACCCTCTCCTCTGTGTAGTCCTGAACGTCGAAATTTCCCTGGAACTCGAAGTATTGGATCTGACCCTGACCCACAAATAAAATGGGAGATGTGGTTTGATGCTGGAATATCTGCGGAAAAGTAATCTATGTATTACATAATAATTGAATACAAAGTACACAAAAAGATGGATATCCAAACTCTCCCTATATAAATGTGGCATACTTTGTGCTTTGCATTACATAGGAAAATATATATTGGCAGGGATTTCATTTCCTGCAGAACAATGAGAACATTTTTCCTTGTTTTGTGGTTTTAGTAAGGAGGATAGGATACGGTGTTTTGAATGGTAAAACTGTTGCAATTTTACAGGGTTTTCCTCTCTCTCTCTCTCTCTCTCTCTCTCTCTCTCTCTCTCTCTCTCTCTCTCTCTCTCTCTCTCTCTATATATATATATATATATATATATATATATATATATATATATATATATATATATAGTATTTGTTAATGCTGAATAAAAAAAAATGTAGTTATTCTGAGCGATTAAATGGGTAAATATTAAATAATTCGTGCTTTTCTTACATTAGCTGAAGTACTGCATATGATGTCTAGTATCCTTAAATAAGGTATGATTTTGAGACAAACGTATTTAAGTGCAGCTCGTCCTTGTGACGCATGAGCGATTCATTATTTCTGCTTCCGTCAACACTAGTGATGTGCAGACCATCGGTTGCTTTGAATGCTAACAGTCCATGAAGCATAATGTTCGGATCGAAAATAGTGAGTTTTGCGACACAGACTATGAATGTATTTTGTTATTAATCAAAAATAAACCACGTATTAATTTATAATCGGGAATATATATATATATATATATATATATATATATATATATATATACCATATATATATATATATATATATACTATATATATATATATATATATATATATATATATGAATAGATAGATAGATAGATATATTTGTATTCGTATTTACGTATACATATTTAGGATAATATTTGCCAAATTCTGACGTGAAATAGTGCACCGTTCTGCATATTTATACGTTGCGTTTTGTGACAAAAATTAAACCAGAAGATGAAGTTTTAAGACTGAATAAGTTTATAATTAAGAGTTTAACTGTAGCAAAATAGGACAAGAATTTAGTCTCTTATGAAGAATGTAGTCACAGTATAAAATTATATGAGCCCATACTTCCATGCGCACGCTCAAATACCTGGATACAATATCGTGTTTTCAAAATGGCCAAAACGACATAACATGAAGAAAGTTGATCGTACGTTTGACAGATACTGCTCAGTGTGTTGGACAATCGAACTGGCACTGCAGATGAAGCTGAATGGATAGAATGCTGCATTTAAGGGTGGGATGAAAGTGGTGTAATCGGCTGAAAACTACATTTCCGAAATGTCAGTCAACTATGTTTAGCAAATGAGAGAGCTAGCACATACTAATTTAATTACACACATACTAATTTAATTACACATTTACTAATTTAATTACACATGACCAATGCGAGAGTTGTTTGCTTCGACGTGGGAGGAACTACATTTTTGAGCCAAACATTTCTCATAAATTACTTCTTTGGTTTCGTTCAAATTTTGCACATTACAATTTTTGAGTATACGATAAAATTTTGTAAAATTAGTTTTGGCAACAAAATAGATACACAGTGTGCACATGAGAATTAACGATTTTCTTTAAAGGTCTGTGAAGCCCGGAGACATCAGCACGTGCGCCGGGTAATCACTTACAGACAGGTAAACTGTAGAGGAGAAGCCCGTGCGAGTTGTGCCACCTATACATTACAGATAGAAATATCTAAGAAAAGTGGCTGTGACGTTTTCCTTTATCTTTGTTCACTGTCTGATGATTTTCAGCTTTTCAGTGCACTGTCAATATAATTCAAATTTTTAGTAGACGCTTTTTTGACGGTAGCAACATCTCACATATTTGGTACATATTAGTAGTGTAGTGGGATAGTTTGGGGAATATGAGGCCAAAGAAGGAAAAACAGCCTGGGACTGTTTGGGGCACAGATTTATAGGGACAAAAAAAAAAACAACCTGGGACTGTTTGGGGCATATGGGAATTTTGTATAGCGACAAGAGGAATGGAACAGGTAGGGTGACGTCACGGTACTGGACACTTGCAACAATGTAGCAAGTACCGTGACGTCATGCCACCTGTTTCATTTCTATACAAAGTGTTATGCATTCGCGTTTGTGTCAGTGGATAGTATAGTATGTTTTATATATTCGCTTTTTTTCCATAGATTGATGAACATCAATCTATCATAGACAAATTATACAATCGACTAAAAAAATTTTTTAGGTAAGAGAATAATGTTTTAGGGAGTTAAATACAAATTATAAAATCGAATAAAAAAAAATTTTAGGCAAGAAAGAATAAATCTTTTCGAGGCAGTGGAGTGGCCCTGAAAAGGGCCTTTGGATTTTATGTTAACACCATTTCGTTAACATAGAGGGCATCGCATAGGTCTTCTTCTCTTAATTAAACTTCGTCTAACCTCTGGCCTATAAATCAGAACTCGCTTCAGACAACCTTGTCTTTCCACATAGGTCCTTCTTTTCCAAACGCTTGTCTCGGTGATCCTAATGATTCTCCATGATGATCTCACATACATAGGTAAGTCCGTACGGAAAAACAACGACATTACGAAAATAGACGATTCTACGTTGGTCCACATCTTGTAACGAGGAACAGGTGAAGGGAATGAAGTGAACCGCGTTTATTTATAGTGGAAGACCGGATCGAAACGGATTGAAATTGTTCACCAATCCCAACACGCGTTACAAAATTCAGTCACTTTGCGGAGTCTGTCTTCCAGTCCGAAGAGAGCTACCTGTGACGTCACATTCCCTATATAGGTGCGCTAGCGTCTGTGCGCAGTGAATCGATGCGACATTGTTTTGTGAAACATGACTGAAACTAAGAAGACAATGAATTGGGGTGCACCGGCTGTGGAGACAAGAAGCGATGGCATAGCAGTGGCTACCTAAGTTAACACAGCGCTACTTCCAGAAGAGACCGATTTTAATTGGGATTTATTAGATTTTCGCTCTTCGCAAGAATTTGATCCAGTACCAGTACCTTCGCCACCTTCTTTACCACACGTCGAGGATTTTAAACAGAGACAGAAAGAAGAATCGGAGAAATTTTTACAGCAGCAGAAAGAGGCAGAACAAGCATTTCTTCTTGAACAGAAAAAACGAGAAGAAGAAGAGGCAAGAAGGAAACGACAGGAAGAAGCAGCAGAGAAGAAACAAGGTCTAGGAGAGAAGGAGAACAGTGAACCTCAAACGGTAACGGTACTCTTGGACATTTTGGCCGAGTTAAGAAGCCTGAAACAAATGTATCAGACTTCTTTATTACGACCCAAGAGAAAAAGACCTTCCCGAGCCAAACCCTGTTACTACACCGGAGATACCACCCCTAGTGATTTCTACCAAATCATTGACAGGAGCAAGTCCAGAAGTAGGCCTTGGCCGTGGCAAAGGCTTAAGGCAGTTAAAGCGGATTGCTTCTCGTTCCTAAGTTTGTTCTAAGAAAAAAACAAACACCCAACGGTCCTCTTCAGGGCCACTCACTTCTTTCGAAAAGAGATAATATTCATTTTGCCAAAATCAATTAAAACTCAAAAATCCCTTGTTTAACCCTATGATATACGTGTTGTGAGTGCGTGAGTGTAGGTCCTTATTATTCTAAACAATCAAAACCAAGAGACACTTACATTTTTTTCAGTCTGGTCTATTCTGGTACAAATATTTACAATTCAATGTCACAACACAACATAACACAACACTTTTAAAAAGTTCATAGACATCTTCTGTATCTTTTTTTCTTCTTTCACTCTCTCTGTTTTCTGATTTTCTTGACTTTCACAGTTTTTTCCTCCTCTTCTTCCTCACTTTTTTCTCGTCTTCTTTTCTTTTCTGTCTTCTCTTTCTGAACGTGTCGGGGTCCTTCGTCTGCCGAGGGCACCTCTTCTTGTTCTTCCTCCTCCTGCTCCTGTTGTTTCTTAGGGCAGTCTGAAGACCAATGTCCTTTCTCTTGACAATGATAACAGGTATCTTGACTTTTGTCTCTTCTGACACTGGTCTTGCTTTTTTGACGATCTGGACATTCTGTAGTCCAATAACCTTTCTTCTGAGAGATATAGCAAGTATCTTGACTTTTATCTCGAAAGGAGGGAGAGTAGTCCGTCAGTTTGTCTGAAGAAAACTTTCTTATGACACCTCGCAAAGCTCTGATCAGAAGTTCGATTTCTGTGGGTTCTTCCATCGTGCTGGTCAGCTTGAGAGCGAAATGAATACTGAGAGGGAAGGCAGCAACCCTTTATATATACACTGAGCCTGACATGGATGTATAGGGGTCCATGGCATTTCAAACGTAGTCATTTGACTTTTTGCAGTCATGATGACACGATCGCGTCATTTCGTAAAGAAAGGAGAAGAAAGTAAGAGGCAGAAACGTGATTTATCGCTTCGCACAGTAGCTGAAGCTTTGGCTCAAATTCATGCCAGCGATTTTGAAGATGAGATTAGTGAACCAGAATCCAGACCCAGAGAGTCTACACCAAGTTAAAGTCCATCACCACAGCAAACCCTGAAAATTACTACCACATTCGAGAGACGGACAAACGCTCCTCTAGAAAATTTAGAACCACAGCCTACACGTACACGGTAAAGTTTAAAGATTTCAAGTCCGATGTACCGTTGGAAAAAGCAAAGGGGTTCATCACCAATGTGTGGGATTCTTTGTTAACCACACTGAAACAGAAATGTGAAGCCAAAGAAGACGATCGCTTGAGACTTTCCATTCATTACGACAGTTTGAAGTCACCCGTTTGGATCGAGTTTAGCAGCCAGGCAGACTTGACACCTTGCAAAGTCATGGACAAGATTCAACACGTGCAACAATCCAACGACACGTTTCACATCACCGATGGAAAAGCGACACTGTTCATGACCCATGTGTCTCCACTCCAAGGGACAGGACATGACAAAAAGGTGATCTTGGTAGAAAATCTTCGCAGCACAAAAAAGAGCCTCGTTCAAATTAACAACACTCAAGACCAGATGTGCTTAACCCGTGCCATCGTGGTGGGACGAACGTATGCCGACAAGAACGACACGACAGAATGGAAAAGAGCCTGGCAAACTGTTCGAAAATCTAGCCGAGTCAAACAACAAAGAGAAGCAGAACTCCTGTTACAGCAACCGGGGATATCCAAAGACACACCCTGTGGCATTCCTGAAATGCAAAAGTTGCAAGACGTCTTGGCTCCACCTTACACCTTGAAAGTACACCCTGAAGAAGTGCGCGGACCTCTGTTGTTTCGAGGCAAAAATTTCAAAGACGGAAAATACATTCACGTCTATCATCACGATGAACATTTCGATGCCATTACCAGTATCACTGCATTTCTGGGATACAGTTATTACTGTGAGAAATGTGACTATGGCTATAACAATCGAGAGCAACACAAGCATTGTGGATCGAAATGTGAGGGATGTTTAGCCTCTAAGCCCCTTTAGACCAAGGACAAGAACGAGTGCATTGCCCAGCGTGTCAGCGCACGTTTGTCAGCCCTTTCTGTTACCAACAACATCTAAAGACGCAAGGTTCACAGCAGAAAAGTGCTTGTCAGCTCCTGAGATTGTGCCCTACGTGTGGACAAGACATACGTACCAATAATGCCAAGGCGCACGTATGTTCAGAAAAGAAACGATGTCACATTTGTCGCCAAATCGTGGACTTGGAACACCAATGCTACATTCAAAAATACCAATCCAAACATGAAGAAGAAGATAATGACCAGAGGAAAGGCCATATCATCTTTTTCGATTTCGAATGCATGCAAGAGACTGGCGTTCACATTCCTAATTTCTGCGTGGCTCATCGAGCGTGTGAGAAATGCATCCAAGAGCCTATCTTTACTCATTGCCCTCACTGTAGCAAGATTTCTGGAGGACGTGAAAAAATCTTTCGTGGACCGAACACGCTGACTGATTTTGCCCAATGGATCTTAGACCCTATCGAGGAGACGTGGAGCCAAGAAGACATCGAACGTTACGGAGATTGTCATCACTATGCCACGGTGATGGCTCACAATTTCTCGGGATACGATGGGCAGTTTCTTTTGAGATACTATACGGAACAAAGTACCGAACGTCCTAAAGTGACTTTGAACGGAGCCAAAATCATTTCCATGCAAGTGGGACAAGTGCAGTTTAAAGATTCGATGAGTTACTTGGCCATGCCTTTGAGTCGCATGCCTAAAACGTTTGGAATGATAGAAATGGCCTAAGGCTATTTGCGCACTTTTTCAGTACCGAAGCCAATCAACACACCGTTCTACCTCATTTGCCCGAGGCTCAATACTACGACCCCGACAACATGCGTACCGAACAACGACGAGAAGCTTTCCACGCTTGGTACCACACTCATGCCTCGGACCCATTCGACTTTCAAGATGAAATGTTAAAATATTGTCGTTCCGACGTGGACATTTTACGGCGTTGCTGTGGAAAATTTAGAGAATTATTCATGGAGCACGGAGGAATCGATCCTTTGAAAGAAGCCTGCACCATTGCCAAAGCGTGTTCCTTAGTGTACCGCCAACGATTCATGCCCGAAAGCACCCTAGCTGTCATCAGTCCTCAAACGACCAACTTTGTCAAACGTCAATACTCGGTCAAAGCCCTACGCTGGCTACGTTACTTGTGCGACAAGGAAGACAAATGGATCCAAAATGCTCGCAACGGAGGAGGCGAAAAAGCCATCGGAAGGTATTCAGTGGATGGCTGGGACTTAGAAAAACCCAAGATCGTGTACCAGTTTAACGGGTGCTTATTTCACGGATGTCCTATCTGCTACCCTCAACGTAACACTAAAAATCAGTTTTTACAACGGACCATGGAAGACTTGTACCAGGCCACTTGTCAGCGGCGATTGAAGTTAGAAGAGCAAGGATACCAAGTGGTAGAAATGTGGGAACACGAGTACGATCACCGTTTGAAAACCGATCCCGAGTTTAAGCGTATCGTGGAAAGTTACAAGCTGGTGGACCCACTGAGCCCAAGGGACAGTTTGTACGGAGGACGGACGAATGCCGCCTGTTTGCTATACCAAGCCGACGAAGAGAAAGGAGAAGAAATCAAATACTTGGACGTGTGTTCTCTGTATCCGTACGTGTGCAAATACAGTCACTTTCCCGCAGGGCACCCGCAATTGCTGGCGAAACACATCGCCGTGGACAACATTCGCCAATACGAAGGATTGATCAAATGTAAAGTCTTGCCTCCCACGTACTTGTACCATCCCGTTTTACGTCACCATTGCCAAGGAAAACTGATGTTTCCTTGTGCCGTACTTGTGCCGAAACGTGCAACCAAGACCGACCTTGTCAGCACACTTAGGAAGAACGCGCCTTGACGGGAACGTGGGTCAGCGTGGAATTGTTCAAAGCTCTGGACTTGGGATACCAACTGTTAAAAGTGTACGAAATTTACCACTTTCCCAAGACAGAAAAATACCACAAAGGCGACAAGACTCAAAAAGGCATTTTCACAGACTACGTGAATGCTTCTTTGAAACTGAAACAACAAGCCAGTGGCTATCCTTCCTGGTGCGACACTCCCGAAGACCAAAAGAAATTCAAAGAGAAATACTGGAAACAGGAAGGCATCACTTTAGACCACATCGAGAAAAACGAAGGAAGGCGATCGTTTGCCAAAGTGATGTTAAATTGTTTGTGGGGCAAAATGGCACAACGACCGTGTTTGCCCAAGACGGAGTATTTGACAGAACCTTTTCGCTACTTCCATATGATTCACGACAAAACCAAACACATGAAACACACGGACGTCCTTCGTGAGGACTTGATCTTAGTCAATTACGAAGAAGAACTGGACTTTGTAGAAGCCGACGAATTTGGAAATGTCATCATTGCGGCTTACGTGACAGCCCATGCTCGCTTAAAACTGTACGAAGCTTTAGAACTGTTAGGAGATCGTGTGCTGTATTTTGACACGGACAGTTGCATTTACATCAATCGTCTGGGTCAACCTCACCCTGTCATCGAAGGAGACCGTTTAGGAGCCTGGACGTACGAGCATCCCGACGACAAGATTCTAAGTTTTGCAAGTGGCGGTCCCACAAATTACGGTTACGAATACCGAGACCCACAAGGAGAGGTACATACGGAGTGTAAAGTGAAAGGATTGACTCTCAATTATCGCACCAGTCGACT
Organism: Megalonaias nervosa; assembly: GCA_016617855.1. Classification (NCBI taxonomy): domain Eukaryota; kingdom Metazoa; phylum Mollusca; class Bivalvia; order Unionida; family Unionidae; genus Megalonaias; species Megalonaias nervosa. The sequence continues at coordinate 9,246 of JAECUM010047195.1, forward strand.
GGTCATCTTTGGCGTCTTGAAAGAAGCCTTGCAGTCTGGACAGAATGGAAATTTTAAAGTGACCACCCACGAACCGCACAAGATTGTACGTTTACCCACACACCAAATCGTCAGCCGACCCTTGGAAAAAGTCTGTCAAATCGTGTACCAGAAGCGAGTACGGCTTCCCAATCACTTCTCTTTACCGTACGGTCACGCTGGTATAAAAAAATGGTTCCAAGATGATAGTCACCAACAAGAAGGATGACTTCGACGGAGCAAAAATCGACTGAGAAACCCACAGAGAACTTCAAGTTCAAACCGTACCATTTTCCTGTCTTCTTGCCTGACTATTGCAGTTGTGCCAGTCGATCAGAAACATTTCAAAAATGGCCCACGGATAGGGAAGAATTACCTACTGCGAATGTTTTAGCTAGAACAGGATTTGTCTACTTGGGACCTGAGACTGGATTGGAATACGAAGTACAGTATTTCAGTTGTGGTCTGAAGTTGTGTATGGATCGATGTATCTACAAAGATTCAGCTATTCTGGAACATACTCAATGGTCTCCGCATTGTCCTTACCTTTGTATGGTCATTCCACTCATCACACTATGGTTCAGGTATGACGGTACCTTAGAGAAGGTAGTACCGATGTCGAAGAAGAAAAAAAAGAAGACTTCCAAAACTGGTCATAAAAAAGGAACGATGTACAAACTCGAGACTTCATTACGACTAGTATAAAAAGGGACTACGTCCAAGACCGATAGTTTATTGTGACTACCATTGCCAAGCGAGAAATATGAATTCTTTCAAACAGCAAGTATCAAGCAAGAGCAAACTCGAGTGTGATGCTGTGCCTTGCGATGGCAGGGATGCCGTACGCTATGACCTTAGTGATTCAATACCACATCATCATGGGAACTTTGCTAGAACTACTACTACCATACCTGCCATGGAAAGTGATGCTGTGCGTGTCAAACCTGACGGATGCGAAAGCGATGCCACTCGTTGTCGTACACCTTTTCACTTTACTGGTTTTCATGGTGGATGTCATCATTATGAAACCATGCGGCTACCAACCTTCGGATGTCTTGTAAAACTGAGCCAACTCCTACATATTTCACCGTACCCTCATCGAAATGAACCTGTGAAAGACGAATATTCGTTCCCTGTGCGTTTGCCTGAATACTGCGACTAAGAAAGTCAGATCCAACCTTCCGAGGAAAATGGAAGAAACCAGATACGTGGCTAGGAGTCAAACGTTGGAGAAACCCTAGATAAGTATTTAAACCCCATTTGAAAAATAATCTTCAAACATTACCAAACGAATTGCAAGAGAAGATCTACAAAGACATTTGGCAGAGACTTGCCAGAGCAAAATCTCAATTAGCGACTGTAGAACTTTTGTGCCGAGAAATTCACAAGAGGAAATTGACAAAAGTCAACAAACAAGTCCGATTTCTCTGGATCAAGGGTGCGTTCTTCCTAATATTCCGCTTTAGACCATTTACATCACAAGATTTAAATGACATTCCTGACCGATTCCTGGAATGGCAGTGGTCAGACATTACTCACTTTGTCCGTTACTTTCGATCTAGGAGAAGTGTTGACTGACATGGTCATGGATACTTTACAAAAGAACATTCTCTGGATCAAGGGTGCGTTCTTCCTAATATTCCGCTTTAGACCATTTACATCACAAGATTTAAATGACATTCCTAACCGATTCCTGGAATGGCAGTGGTCAGACATTACTCACTTTGTCCGTTACTTTCGATCTAGGAGAAGTGTTGACTGACATGGTCATGGATACTTTACAAAAGAACATTCGTGGTTTGCCTGTGGAACTGAGAGAACGCATTTACCGCGAGTTCGTCAAAATACAAGTGAAACGCAAAGAACCATTGAATCTGTTACGTCACCGATGTTTGAACCACTGGTACCTAAATGCTATAAGAGAACTGATTCTGATGAAAGTGTTCCAGTGGTCAGACATTGATGAATCGCGTGAAATTCATAAATTTTTGGATGCCACTCATTCAGCTTACAAGTGAATTCCAAAGGACGATTTAGAGGATTACAACAAATCTTTACAAGAACAATTCTTGCTAGTTCAAGAAGAAACTTCTGTGTGACGTGTGGTGTGTGAGTTAGTGACATAAAGTTTTTGGTACGGTACTAAAATAAAATCGAGGCTCTTCAAAAAGTACACTTATTGCCTTACACCAAAGAGGATATAAAAACGGACTACCATGCCACGACCTTTATCATTCGTAATACAACAGATTCCGTGGAAGGAAATCAATGACACTATTCAAACGGTAGAGGATTACGATCGTCTATTACGAGAACTGTGTCCATTGAATTGGGGTCGACGTGTAGTGTGTGTCTTAGTGACTTGTTTTCTGGGGCTTCGTTTACCAGCCGATTCCTTCTGGATTCTTCACGAACAGTACATACCACTCCAAAAAGCATGAAAGTGGTCCCTTTAAATGTACACGAGAGACTCATTCTGCTCAAAGCTTTGCGCTTTATCTTGATACTTCTCAACCTCTACGGGAAAACAAGATTCGTGAACTTTTAGGAACTGAAGATGTGTACGACGACGTGTGTGTAGCTTGTGACTTCCACCCTCACTGGAAAGATGTAAGTCACTGGAAAAGTTGGGGTTTCGAGGCTTGGACAAAAGAAGTGGCACACTATGCAAAAGATTTGTAATCCTAAAAAATTAAAACGTTCAGTGAAAAAAAGTAACTTTTAAACCAGTGTTAGTGCCAGTGCCAGAAGAAGAAGTCGTGACCGAGGAAAACCACTCTCTTCAGGATAGTACCGTTATCGACATCCCCGAAAGGCCATTCCGCGAGGACTCTTGTGTGACTGTGCCAAGGAGTGTAGAGACTCTAAGAACATTACACACTACCCCTACGATTTCACCTCTTGATCACCTCAAATGTTGTACAGAGACTTGTTTATATTCCACTATGATCGTTTTGATGTGTCTTTTATTCAAGTACTTAACCATTTGGCTTTTATGCATTTTTGTATTTCGTGTTGTTCACAATTAAAGATGACAATAAACGTGTCCCGAGAAAAGGTATAAAATCTCTTGTCTTGTCTGTCTTCGTGTCAAAACTGACATTTCTTACACTACTATGGCGACCTCTACTGTCTCTACTCCCTCTTCCTCCACTGTCAAAGTCATTGACGAACAAGTAGATCGGACTAGTTGGGAGGCCTTGTATCTTCGCCATCCCTTTAACATGCTCATTGCCGGACCTAGCGGTTCAGGCAAAACCGAATCTGTCAAACGTTTGATCGAACATAAACATCATTTGATTGATCGTCCACCTCAACGAATCGTGTGGTGTTACAATGAATGGCAATCGGAGTACAGCCTTCTGCGAGAAAGTCAAGGCGATTCCATCGTCTTTGTGGAAGGCATTCCTGGCGAGGACGACGGGATCGTGTCTGACCCTAGTCAAACTCATTTGGTTAATTTTGAGGACATGTTAGGAGAAGACGAAGAAGAAATTAAACTCTGGTTTACGCGCAAAGGGCATCATCGTAATGCCAGTGTCATTTACATCATCTAAAATTTGTTTCAACAAAGTAAAGCTCATCGTACCATTAGTCTCAATGCTCATTACGTGGTGTTGTTTAAAAGCCCTAGAGATAAATCGCAAGCACAAGTCTTAGCCAAACAGTTAGGAACGCCTTGGCTGACTCATGCGTACGACGATGCCACTCAAACCCCACATGCCTATTTACTCGTGGATTTAAAACCCACCACTCCCGATTATTTGCGATTTCGTACCCATCTGTTTCACCACTGGTGCCAAGACGGAGGGCCTGTCGTGTACACATCCCCTTCGTCGACTTAATCACAATCACCAAAAAAGTCTATAAAAACCTCGGTCACTTTGGCTCTGTCTCACACATCGTCAACATGACGTCCCTTCAGTCTCATCTTCCCATCAAATTGATTCGTGCCTTGTACGGTATCAGTCGCGAAAAAAATCTACAAATACGTGCTCGTGTCTTAGATGCTAGTCTCAAAGAAGTCTTACGATGGTTTACAGTGACAGCACGTCAATTACTGCAAGGCATCATTCAGATTCCACATCAAACCAAACGATTTTTTGAGAGAAACAAAGTCGCCTTGACGCAGCTAGCCGATCCTCGTATCGACACTCAAACCAAAAAGCAAATCATTTTGAAACCTGGAGGTAGCGGTTCTATAGGAGGTGTTATCATTCATTCCCTCTTAAAATGGGATCCTAATGCTCCCAAAGTCGTCCCCAAGAAAAAAGTCACGCCCAAACGTACCCAGAAGAAAAAGAAAAAGACAACGGTGTCAAGACCAGGTCACAGCCTCAGAAAAAGAAAAAGCAAAGTCCACAGAAAGCAGCTTCTACCCGCAAAGGAGCGTCTCCAAAAACGTCTCGTCCAGCGGTGACACCTTCTTCCTCTTTAGCGGCAGTGGCCGCTGCTCACAAAGTACCTGCCCCCAAAATCAAAGTCCAAGAGAGAACGGGTGTGTTTCAAAGTTTACTGGATTTGTCCAAGGAAAAACTGTCCCGATTTAGTCCGTTGCGAACTCCTCCACGACGTGTGTTGCCTGTCATCAAGTTGATACGACGTAAAGACAATCAGTGGCGACGCATTCCAGTATAAAAAAGACCTGAGGCAAACAATACGGATCAGTGTTTTTGTGCTGCTGAACGCCCAAAAATGTCCCCTCCAAGAAGTGCACACCGTTACCATCGTGTTCCTTCTTCGGTCCAAAAAGGAAAATGAAAACGAAAAAGACAGTCACGGCATCGTAAAAAGCGCTTAGCCAAACATCAACGTCACCCCCAGAAAAGACACACTCGTCCAAAGAAAAAGAGGAGCCACCAAAGAGACGAATTCTTTGGCGGTTTTGGAAAACACATCGTCACCTTTCTAACGAAGCGATAGTCCCCAAAGAAGGATAAAAGACCGTGTGACAAGTCATCAACGTTAGTGTATTTTTACTGTGTGCCATGGAACCAACGAACCAACCGAGAAAGATGTCACCCCCAAAAAGACAATCCTTTTCTGCCCCCAAAGGAAAGAAAAGGAAAGGACTGCCACCTCGTTTGGCCAAACATTGGTACATGTTGTCCGCCCTGTCCAAAGCTCCTCCACCCATGCGAAAACAACTCATTCAAACTACCTCCAAAGACATCATCGATACCGTGTGCGAATGTTGTCTGAATGTCCTGAAAGGCACAATACCTTTGTCTAAACACCAGAAAGAATGCTTAGCCAAACATCGACATGTTCTTCGCCAAATGGTCCAAAAGAAAATACCCAATGGTCAAAAGAAAAAGATGTTGGTGAAACGCGGAGGAATTTTGCCCTTTTTGCCCATGTTGCTGAAAGGAGTAATGGGAACAATAGGAGGACCCTTGCTGAAAGGAGCATTGGGAAACATCCTGGGACGATGAAGATAAAAAGGTCCAAGAAGATAAAAGGGACCTTTGGAGTCAAAGATCTCAGACGTGATCCTTGAAATCCGATGGAAGGACGAAAACTGGCTTTAGTGCCTTACAAACGATGGATGGAATACCATCGTTGGCAAGAACAACGAACCCCGCATTTACCTTCCAATCCTTATTTGACCGAAATGTCCCAGTTACAACACGAATTGCAATCGTTGATGGATCGCAGCCATTTGTCAGAAACGGAAAAATCGCAAAGGTACGGTCAGTTGTTACAACGATTGCAACTCTTTTACCAAAAACCTTTAGACGAAACAGCTCTACCCACTCTGAAAGATTTTAAGGCCTTGATGAAAAGTCCATCACCACCACTACCACCTCCAGTGGTCAAGACAGAAAGTCCAACACCACCACTAGTCCCAGTGATCAAGACAGAAAAAGAAGAAGAGCTTCAAACTCCACCAGAAAAACTACGCAAGTTAACAACACCACCAACATCCAGAATTGGTTGGATTAAAAAGATGACGGCTACTACATCTTCCTCAGAAAAGAAAACGAAAGCCAAGACAAAAGTGAAACAAGAACTGATTACCTCTGTTCAAACACCTTCCTCCTCAACACCTATTGCTCGTCGGACACGCAAAGCATTACAAACCAAGAAAATACCACAGAAAGACAAGAGTAGCATCAGTGAAGAGTGGATCACTTATTAAAAAAATGGAGAAGGTGTTAGCCAGCATTTACTACGATCCATCCCATCCTGCAGGTTACGGAGGAGTTCAGAAATTGTATCGTGTTGCGAAAACTCGACTGAAAAGTATCCGTTTACCTCAAGTGCAACGATGGTTACAAGAATAAGCCATGTACACCTTACACAAACCCATTTGACGAAAATTTTCCAGAAGTCGCACCCGAGTGGAGGGTATCGATCATCAATTGCAAGCCTATTTAGCCGATGTCTCTCATTTGGCCACCTACAATCGTGGCTACAAATATTTGTTTTGTGTCATCGACGTCTTTTCCAAGTTTGCCTGGGTCGTGCCATTGATTTCCAAATCGAGCAGTGAGTTAGTGCGAGCCCTCAAACTGGTGTTGAAACAAAGCGGTCGTCACCCTCTTCGATGGCAAACGGACAAAGGCACCGAATTTCTGAACCAAGCTTTCCAAAAAGAATTGAAGAAACATGACATTCATTTTTTCACCACCGAGAATCCCGAAACCAAAGCCAGCATCGTGGAACGTTTTCAACGCACCTTGAAAGAACGCATGTGGGAATATTTTACGCTTCAACACACTCTCAAGTACATCGACGTCTTGCCACACCTCGTCCAATCGTACAACCAATTTTACCATCGGAGCATCGGGCGTGCCCCCCAAGAAGTGACTCCTGACAACAAAGTGACCATCCTCGAGCGCCTGTTTGCTACGTCCCCATCAGTTACTGTCCCCAAGAAAGGTGGAGTGTTGGCATCAGGAGATTGAGTACGCATTGTCACAACCAAACGCACTTTCGACAAAGGTTACTTACCCAACTGGACCACCGAATTGTTTCGTGTCACTGTACTAGTGCGTGGCCGTTATCCTCCTGTATATTAATTGGAAGACATGAACGGGGAAGTGTTAAAAAGAACGTTTTACCTGCCTGAGTTACAACGTGTGACCAAAAAAGAAGACGACGTGTGCGAGATAGAAAGCATTCTCGATCGAAGAACTCGTAAAGTGGGAAAACGACGTGTCAAAGAAGTCAAAGTACATTGGAAAGGATATCCTCCCAGTTTTGACTCTTGGATCGATGCTTCGCAACTCATCGACTATAAAAAGAAGTGACCATCATCCCCTTCAACACAGCCTCAGCTACTGCAGTGACCACTCCTTCCCCCAGTTCTTCTCTGCAGGATCTACAAAAGCAACCCTTGTGGGTGTGGTGTGGAGAACGTGTGCCTAAAACGCAAATCGTCTTTTTCTGCCAAATCGTTATGGTGTATTGTGTCATCGGTGCTGCCATTGCCAATTTGAGTTTGCAACAAGGCGACAAACAATTGTGGACCATTTTACTCAGCAGTTGCATTGGTTACCTTCTTCCCAATCCGTCTCTGAAATATTCCTCTAACGGAAACAACAACAGGAGTCTTGTGTCCAACGTTAATCCCCCTTCCAACAGTCACCCTAACCATCCTCTTTCAGACACTCCTCTGACTTCCAGTGACTCCTCGAACACTAGAACTGTGGAATTATGAACAACCAATTTTACTTAACGTTACCCAGTGACAGTTCCATGGAGGTGTTTCCCAATAATACTTTGTGCTGTTTCTCGGCCAGATTACCTCAAGCCATCCAATTGGATCACGAAGCCCATTGGGAAGTGGCTTTGGTGGAAATGATTCACCCTACACAAATCAAAAACATCATCGAAAATCAAAACACTCTTACGGTGAAAGTTCATGACCCGCAAGTGCAACAAGCCATGGATGAACGTGCCACTATAGCTGACTTTATGAAAACACAAGACGTCAAAACTAATCGCTCCACTTATCTGTTGAAAACTTCTGCGGGCTATTATTTTAGTGGTCAACATTTGGTGAACGCCATTGCCGACAGGTTCAATTTCATGTTTGATAAAAGCTTGGAGAAAGCCAGAAGAAGTGTCACGATCGAGTACCACAAAATAGCTCGTCGCCTACTGATCAAATTTTCAGAGGACAAAGTATTGGCCATTACATTTTGTCCTGAATTGTATGACATTTTGGGTGGACACCCCAAGGTGATCAAGATTAGAAACGAAATACCAGCCGTGACCGGTAACTTGGATTTTGCGAAATATTTTCGATTCCCTGTAGAAATGAACCAAGGACTGAATTTGATGTTTGTGTACTCCGATGTGGTGGAGTACAACATGGTGGGGCACACCTCCGTACCGTTACTGCGTGTCATTCCTTTCAAAGTGGATTCTGCCTCAGCTGCTGACGAGGAAGGTGGAAACACCTATCACGTTCACCGCGAATTTGTACATCCTCACTATTTGCCCGTCAGGAACTCGTATTTCGACACTGTCAACATTACTATAAAAGGAGATCTGGGACAAAATATTCCATTCACCAAAGGGAAAGTCACAGTGAAACTCCATTTTTGAAAACGATTCCTCTAACTTTTTGTCAGTCATGTATCCTGTGTACCAAGGAGTCGCTCGACAGCGAGGACATGGTTTAGGTGATATGGTAAAATCAGCCTTTCGTACAGAGGTTCCCGTTTTGAAACCGATGGTGACATGGGGATTGCACGCCTTAAAAGATGCCACGCTGACGCAAGGCAAAGAATTTCTCCAAAATGTTATCATTGACAAACAAAATCCCAAAGAAGCTTTCTTGAGAGCAGGCAAAAATGTCTTGCTTCAAACGGGTAAAGACATTTTGGGCCGACGAAAAACTCCTATAAATATCCTGGGCAATGCCGAGTCAGGCATTCCTGCTTCCCTGACGCCACAGCAAGGACAAGACAGAAAAAGACGACGAAAACACCCCTTCAGAGGACTTCACACCCCTAGAGCTAGAAAGACTAAGAAAAGAAAAACTGTCCGAGAGTTAGACGTTTTTGATTATTAAAAAAAAGAAAATGATGCACCGAGAGTCTTGTGCTTGTTCCAAGTCGGAACGGGATCTGTTTGCCATGCCACCCACCATGATGACGATGCAAGATTCCCAATGGGTCGAATTTCATCCCGTCTCCTCTTTGTCGGATTCAGCTCCCACCGAGTTTGACATCAAAGGACAACCCGAAGATTACATCGATCTGAATAATAGTTACTTGTATCTGAAACTGAAAGTGATCAAAACCAACAACACCAATCCAGGAGCCGATGCCAGAGTAACTCACGTCAACAATTTAATGCATTCCTTCTTTAGAGAAGTGGATTTGTACTTGAATAACAAACTGGTCAGCAGCAGTATGGATACTTACCCTTACCGAGCGTACCTAGAAAATCTCTTGACGTACGGAAAAGAGGCCAAGAACACTCATCTGGATGCTTGCGTGTTATGAAAACCTGACATCGCAAGTGAAGACACGTTTAACGACACAGCCCTGACAGCCGATGACAATCCTCACAATGTGGGTTTTAACAACCGTCGAAGGATAATCCTGCAACCTTGTACTTTAGAACTGATGGATCGCTTGCATTTGGACATGTGGTTGCAAGACAAGTATTTGCTGAACGGAGTGGATATTCGCCTGAGACTCAATCGCAGCAGTGTCGCTTTCCATTTGATGGCTCATGCCAACGAGTACAAAACCATCATCCAAGAAGCCAGACTTTACGTGCGTCGCGTAGAAGTGTTACCTAAAGCGGGAAACGACATCAGTCAAACATTGAGCAGATCGACCGCCAAGTATCCGATACGCCGTGTAGAAGTGAAAACATTCACCATTGCTGCTGGACTCCGATCCAGGTTCGAAGATCATCTGTTCCAAGGACAGTTACCCAATCGCTTAATCGTTGGCATTGTCAGTAATGAAGCCCTCAACGGAGCTCACGATCAAAATCCTTTCCAGTTTAAGCACTACAGAGTGTCCAAGATCGAAGTCAGTCGCGATGGTAAGACCTTGTGTACCAGACCCTTCGAACCTAACTTTGCCCAGAAGAATTACTTGAGATCGTACTTGTCCCTGTACGAAGCTACCGGACAACTAGGAATCAACACCAGTCACGGTATTGCGTACGAAGATTATGTAGGAGGTTACACTTTGTGGGCCTTTGATTTCACTCCAGACCAAGGCAGCGACGAGGGACATTTCCACCCCATAAAATCTGGTCAACTGCGTGTGGAACTTCAGTTTGCAGAAGCTCTCACCGAGACGGTCAACGTCATCTTGTATGCCGAATTCGACAATACCATCGAAGTCAACAGTTTGAGAGAAGTCATTCTAGACTGTTAGAAACAATGGAAGACACCTATCCCTCCTTGAACGGTAGAGAATCTTCGGAAATGGAATGAAAGGATAGCGTGAAAACAGAACCCCAAGACCAAGACAAAGAGGACGAGGTAGTAGTCACGTCCAGATGGCCAGAACAAGAACAACATTTAGTGTCCTGTTTTGCTAAACACCTGGCGGATAATATTACGGAATTGACCAAGACAGACTGTTATGGATGTCAAAACGATCATCCCAGTCAAATTTAACACGATAAATGTCTAATGATGAGTGAAGAAGAAAAATTGGACTAGTATCTGGACGACGCTTGGAGTCTCATCTTGGAAGAAGCAGTGTTGCGTGAGTGGTATAAAAGCTTGCGTGATCATTCCTGCCCTCCATTGACTACTCTAGAGATCTATCGCATCGAAGATCTCTTAGCCCAGAGTTGGGAGACAAGGCGAAGAAACGACTACTTGACAGAGCATTTCAAAGAAAAAGTCAGAATTGAATTGATGACTTATCAATATCTGTGAGAAAAAGAAAAACAACACACACACAAAAAAAAAAAATGGATACCTGGGACCTTTATTACCTTTTGAACAACAGTTCGTATACTGCTTCTTGGAATCCTGTCGTGTGTGCTAAAGATGAACTACCTCATCGCAAACCTCAAGACCATCAAGCTTATGTCATCAACACGGACGACAGTCATCTCCCAGGAACTCACTGGGTTGCCGTCTACTTCCCTCAAGAGGACTGTGTGGAGTATTTTGATTCGTATGGATTACCCCCTTTGGAAGACGACATCATTGACTTTATGAGAAGAAATGCCAGATGACACGCTTCCATGGTGTGTGGACAATATTGTGTGTATTTTCTTCATCAACGCAGTCTTGGATATCCTTTAGAACATTTAGTGACTTATTTTGATCGTCACTCTTCTAGAAACGATGAGAAAGTAGATCGATGGTTTTGTGACCATTATGGCTATCTTTTGTCTTTACCTAGGAAACGTAGTGTACATCAATGGCCTCATGACTTCCATCAATGGAAATCTCACATGATTTCACAACGTTGTAAACCTTGTCAAAAATAATTTGTTTGATATTATTGTTACTTGTTAATTGTTACTTGTTAGTTGTTTGTTAAATAAAAAATGTTGTTTTGAAAAAATGTGTCTGTCATTTGTTTTCAAAAAAAAGACTGTGAATATATGCTCTTTGACTTCTCTCTATCCCTCACCATGACAGTCGCTATCATAACGTTCCGACACTAAAAACGAGTAGGGATGTTTTCTATCGCGTCCGCGTTTGAACCATATAAAGCGGGTTGGTCTCCAGTCTGGTCATCCATGGTTGACTCGTCTACCTATGAACATGCCTTCCAGACTAGCCAAGCTGAACGAAGCTTACGTCAATTTACATCGTGTCAGGCTAAACCTGATACCGAGGCCTGAAGAGATAGAGAAAGTCAGGATGTTATCCATAGCCCAAGACCTGATAGAAGAGGTTTTTAGAGAGGAAATCAAGAAAGAACAAGAAGAATGGACAGAGAAGTACAGACTTCAGAAGCAGAGAGAACAGCAACAACAACAGCAGCAGCAACAGCAGCAGCAGCAAGAACCAGACAGAGGTTTTGTCGACTGCCGTGTGGACACCAAAGAGTTCTCCTACTCTTTCCGCAGAAGCAGGCCGTATCGTATAGGAAAGCCTGCTGCCAGACGGGGTCGCAATCTCAGACAGTAAAAAAAGATTGCCATCACTCCCCATCAACACAAAAACAGCCGATCGTTACGGATCACTGCCATCTCACCTCTGTCTGCGTGAGTTCGAGTCCAGGCTCGGCTAACGTGGGTACGTGAGAAAGCCTGCCAGTAGCTTCTCGTGGGTCGGTGGTTCTTCCCGGGGCTTTCCAGGGTTCTTCCTCCACCATTAATACTGGCCGCCATGTATAGCCTATCTTGTGCTGAAAAATGGCATTAAACCCTCTAACAACAACAACAACAACAACAACAACAAAAAACAGCCCTTTTCAGGGCTACCCCAATACTCTAGAAAAGACATACTAATTCAAATTGCCAAAAAAAATTTCTCTGTGTGTATGTGTGTGTGTGTGTGTGTGTGTGTATGTATGTTTTAAAAAAAGTGTATCTATAAGCACTTACTTTCTCTGCATTGTCAAATCGTGCATGTCTGTGTTTGTAAGTAAAAAAGTCAACGTGAGTGTCTCTTTTAGGTCCGCGCGTTTGATGTTTTGTTTTTTGGTTATGGTAAGTTTTGGTGAAAGGAATGTTTTCCTTCACGTTCGTGCTCCAGGAATATAAAGCAGAGCACTCGTCAGTCTGGCTACCATTGTTGACTATTCATCTTAAAAGAAGACGAGCAGACTACAAAAACTGTTGAAACTCCAGATGCACCTGGAGCATGCCAGGCGCCTTCTAGATGAGTTGGCTATGGAGACGGTACAGGAGGAAGCCAGGTTAAAAGAAGAGGAGGAAAAAAAGAAGAAGGAAGAAGAAGAAGAAAAGAAGAGAGGGATCCTGCCTCACCTCATGATAAGACTTGTCTGTGAGGTCAAACCTGAGGTGAAGACGCCTACACAGCCACTACCAACACCGCAGTCACTACCAGCACCACAACGACCGAGAGCCGCTGTCCCTCAAATTGAAAATTGGGAGGAGGAGGCCTTGGAGGAGTTGGAGAGACAGCGGCAAGAGTGGGAGCCGCAGCTTCAGCAACATCATCCCAAGGTGTTGAATAGAAGAAGGAGAGAACAAGTGTTCACTATCCCTCAGACTGAAGACTGGAATAATGAAGCCAGTTAAGCTCCATCTGCGCTCCCAACCACACGCATCAATTGGGAGCAGGACTGGAGCCGACGTTGCGTCTGTGGGGCCAGACCTGGTAGGTGCCACCATTAGCCAGGTGCAATTGGAGTTCCAAGAAAAAAAGCCCTTCTCAGGGCTAACCAAACCTCTAGAAAAGAGAGACTATTCAAGTTGCCAGTTTGTGTGAATGTAGAGTAGTGTGACTATAAACACTCACTCCTTTACTGTTGTGTGTGTGTGTGTGTGTGTGTGTGTGTGTGTTTCTCTCTTCCTTCGTTTGTGTGGATAGTATAGTGTGTATGTTTTATGCATTCGCGTTCATTTGTGTGAATAGTAAATATGGTGTGTTTTATGCATTCGCGTTCGTTTGTGTGGATAGTATAGTGTGCATGTTTTATGCATTCGCGTTCGTTGGTGTGGATAGTATAGTGTGTATGTTTTACGCATTCACGTACGTTGGTGTTGATAGTAGGTATGGTGTGTTTTATGCGTTCTCGTTCATTTGTGTGGATAGTAGATATGGTATGTTTAATGCATTCGCGTTCATTGGTGTGGATAGTAGATAATATGTGAAGTGAGTGCAAGGGATGTTTTCGTTCACGTCCGTGCTTGACGTATATAACGCGGAACGCTAGTCAGTCTGGCTACCCACGTTGACTTGTCAAAACTTATCAAGATGGAAGTATTTAACCAATCAAAAGACAGTTGGTTTTGGATGATGGATGGATCATACATACTGGATAGGCTTGAAAAGGAATGGAGGTTCCCAGGCAGCCTAGACTTGGTGACCAGACTGAAAGTAGCCAGTTTTGAATTACAATTAATGACAGTGGAGGAAGCGGAGAAGTTGAGAGGCTTCATACAACTTAAATATGTAAGAGTGGGAACTTTGAAACAGGTGATTGATATTGTTATAGAAGTCAGATGTTATTTGGAAGATATATTCCATTTAACCGAGTGGCCTTCTGTCAAAAAAGGCTTAGACAGCTTAAAGAAAGGAGAAGAGATTATGAAAAAGATAATGGGAGAAGAGGTGAAGAAAATAAAAGAGATATGGACAAAAGAGAGAAAGGAGAAGGAAAACCAAAAAGAGAAAGAGGACTTTGAAAGACTTGTTGTTGTTGTTGTTGTGGGGCATAACGCCATTTTTCAGCACACGATAGGCTATACATGGCGGCCAGTATTAATGGTGGAGAAAGAAACCGGGAAATCCCCGGAAAGAACCACCGACCCACGAGAAGCTACTGGCAAGCTTTCTCACATATGCGCATTCGCCGAATCCTAGACTCGAACCCACGCAGACAGAGGTGAGGTGGCAGTGATCCGTAAAGGAGAGCGCTTTAGACCACTTGGCCACTCGGACTTAAAGACTTAACATTAACTGGATGAAAATACAGACAAAAATTAGAGACACAGGACATCCAGACTGGATTCCAGACGAAGAAAAGAAAAAGACGAAGAAAGGAATCATTGGAAAATTAAGAAGCTGGTGGAAGAACTGGAGACAATAGAAGCAAGAACCAAAGGCCCTTTCCAGGGCCACTCCACTGCCTCGAAAAAAAATTATTCTTTCTTGCCTAAAAAAATTTAAAACATACTATACTATCCACTGACACGATCGCGAATGCATAACAATTTTTATCACATAGTCGGTACACTTTGCCTACAGTGTGTGCAGTTTCATATTTTTGATATTGTACGTGTGAACATATCACTTTATGTGATTCTGATTGGTCCAAATAAGCCCATGAAATTATTGTGCAGTAATCTCTTTACTGATTGGCTGCGATCTTGGGAAAACTTTTTTAATCCCGCCTTCTGGAATTGTTTGTTTTGAATGAACATTTTTGGCCGCCATTTTTTGATTCGACTCGCGAAAGAGAATTGGGAAAAAATGGTCTCGTCTAGTCTCAATATTACCAATTTACCCCCACAGGGGTTTGTTATGTCATGCATAACATATCATAACATGAAAAATGGCAAAACCCCCAAGACAAGAACAATAACAACAAGTAAAACTATTGCCTAGATGATAACGAGGGTGGGGGTGGGGATGAATGGGCGGTATATCTATAGCATGGAATCGACCCTATATGCAAGCTTGGATTAAATGTGAACTTACTGAAGTGAATAAACTCACCTTTGGTCACAGAAGAATGTAGACATAAACCGGTCTCCCCAACTGACAGAACTTTATCAAAACACAGCATATTTACGCGGTAAACATGTAATGCATGTCCGACTCAAAAAGAGATTTGTTTACGTCTTCTGTACAATCCAATGTTCCATATCAAATACTGCAAATATCCAGTCACAAATACATTGCCGTATATATGTGTATTTCTGCATCCAGTAATCTTCTTCTCACAAAAATATAGCAACAATGTAACGTTTAGTTGTGATGTGGAAAATTTCAACGTACTGTCACTGTGTTGTGTAGAAAAACTCAACCGGTACTGTGCACCGTATCAAACCATGTGACATCACACACATTGGAAATTTTGTTTTAACAAATGTTTTGTCTTTTGTAAAATGTTCTGTTTCTTTGGATGGACGATTATTCTTTGATTTATAGTTATCAAAAATGTATAATATACTTTTACTATTTCAACGTTTGTTATGGACTATTTTTTACGCACAAGAAATGAAAGGTACAGCGTCTGTCAGAATGAACGAAATTATTCGTTCTTCTTTCTATCTAAATAATTTCCCCTGAAATAAACTATGTGATAAAAAGAATCTCAAATGGGTAACGATTTAATATTAAATTTATGAAACTCGTTAAATAATATCCAGCTTTTGCGAGCCAAGGCTCGCAAAAGCTGAACATTATTCAACTCGTTTCATAAATTCAATATTAAATTGTTGCCCATTTGAGATCCTCTATGTATAGAAATGAAACAGGTGGCATGACGTCACGGTACTTGCTACACTGTTGCAAGTGTCCAGTACCGTGACGTTAACGTACCTGTTCCATTCCTCTTGTCGCTATACAAAATTCCCATATGCCCCAAACAGTCCCAGGCTGTTTTTCCTTCTTTGGCCTCATATGCCCCAAACTATCCCACTACACTACTCATGTTTTAAGAAACCACACCCGGCTCCTTAAAATATTGTTTCGTGAGAAGTCGCAAATTCCCCTAAATTTTCCGCCGTTTTCTAGCAACGTCCCTGACTTACCAGTATGTTTCCTATTGACACGTTGAATCCATTATCAAATGTGGTCACTGAGTAGTTCTTCTCCGCCGTGGAGACGAAGCCGACCCAAGACAACAATAGTGCCCCCAACAAATTCATCTTGCGCTGCAAGAATATTCACGCTAAAATCTAAAGTGAAAAGGTGTTGTCGATATTATTTTTTCTTAATGTTGAATTATGGGAGAGTTATTTGTTGATATATGTTTTCATTTTGCTCAAGCCATATTACAAAAGTTTGCATATTCTTCTAACTTCGGATATAATGTCAACACTAGTTACATATGCAAAAAAAAAAAAAAAGTAACTTCGGTAAATGAAGAAACATGTACCGTATATACTCGCTCATGAGTAGTCCATCTGCAAACAACATAGATCCTGATCTGCCACAGCATAATGCGCCTACAGATCAGGTCTAGGTTATTTGTTTTACTGATTACTCTTAACAAACTGCACAGGCCCAGATCTGCCGGCGCATTATGCAACGGCAAATCTGGGACTGAGCAGTGTGCAGTTGGATTTCATTTATAAGCGTATATGTACGGTATGTGAAAATGTGAAACACAACATCAATTAGTTGAATAATGAAATACAGGAGATAATTGGAAAAATATCCTATATATATATGAAATGATAATATGCTTATATATATATATATATATATATATAATATATATATATATATATATATATATATATATATATATATATATATATATATATATATATATATATATATATATAACTGATGCAAGCGTGAAAATCTTTCAGAGCATCAGAGCAAAGAAACTCATCGTAGTGCAGCATTGAAATGCATGATTCTTCAAAAGTAAAGCTAGTATTTATAAATTATTATCGATTCTGAAAGGATGACAACAAGATTTAACCAAGTAAAGAAAGGAAAAAAGGATGGAAATAAAGGAGGTTTGAAAAAAGATGAAGAAGAAAAACAAGGAAATTATTATGTATAAGGTTTAACGGCACATCAGCACAATCCTAATTATTCAGCGCCCATCAAAACTTCTAAAAGTAAATTAAGGTAAACATGTTAAAATCCAAAGAAAGAAAAACTTTTCTAACCGAAGGTAAATGTTTGCTAGTACAGGAACATACAACGGAAAGAAAAACATATTAACCAATGAATAAATGCTTGAATGAATGAATCAATCAATCAATCAATTAATCAATCAATCAATTAATCGATCAACTGTACCCGCAATCGATTCATCAGTCCACGAATGATTCAGTCAATGAAAATCGTGTAACATATAAATAACTTTGGCAGCAAAGGAGAGAAAAATTACTAACCATGAATTAATGAGTATTAATGAATCAATCAATCGATCAATCACGCAATCGATTCATCAATCAGTGAATTCAGTCAGTGAATACTGTACCAAACATAAACATACCTTCATCTGGTAACACAGATAGACAAAAAGAGAATGGGCCACCGTTGTTAGTTATCTTAAACATGGAAGGTCAAACTACCGCGTGATGTTAAAGACACACTCAAAGTTATCTCACACTTGATATAATTTCCAAAAAGGTCAAGTGATACCAGCACAGCAGTGGTATAAACTCCAGCAGTATGCGATAACCTACGTGTAGATCACTGTAAAATCCTATGTGCAAACAATCCTCCTTAGGCTTCTATGTCTCTTTCGCGTGCAATAATTTTATTTTGTTACATGCAGTGAAAATGTGGAATACACAAATTTCACCTTCAATAAAAAGTAATAATTGCAATCCATTTTAATAAAAACGAAATAGTAAAATAAAACTACAAAGAAGGGCCTTCCCAGTCGTACGTTCCTTTTTTAGATATTCAAGATACAAAACGTATCTTGTCACCATGCAGTTATCAGTCCTATCAGTCTTGTCACGATTTAAAACTGATATACTGGGATAAACTTTATATATATATATATATATATATATATATATATATATATATATATATATATATATATATATATATTGAGGACTCAAGACAACGAAAACTACTCATCCACACGTCCTGACTGAACAATAATTGGAAAATTGGCATGGGCAGAGTACAACGTCACTACGTAATCGTCTCTGTGCCGAACAGATGCAGATTCCCACCTTGAGAATTAATATGAGTGCATTTTCTACCCTTAACTAGTGTCGAACTTCAACATCATGTGTCAATTATAAATAACCTTTGACAAATATGCCTACTTGTTCTCAGTCTTGATCATGTGAAGGAAGCGATTTCATTTTCTTGGGCACAGTTGTCCGATGTAAGCTTGATACTATATTAGGAACAGATTATATTGTATTTCACACTCTTCCTCGATTTCTTACTGGTGTTCGCATTTACAGCGGCACTATTGAGTAATTTATGGGTCATTTTGATGAGGCGAAGATTTCCCTTTTAATAGGCTATCACACATCTCGATGATCAGATGTCAGATAAGTAAGAAGGGGGTAACATATAAATTGTTTTTCATTTTTCATTTGGTCAGGCAATGTTACTGTTGTCCCAAGTAACCTCTATTTACAAGACGGAAGCTTACTGATACATTGGTCATGCGAAAGGGAAAATGTCAGCAGATATTTTTCAAGCGCATGTAAGAAAAAAGGTACCTACTTGCATTCGAAATGAGTATTTTGAGTATCTCAGCCACTTCCCACTAACTTTCAAAGTATTCTGTTGTGGTCTATTTACAAAACAGATAACAGCTGTTAATGGTCGAAGCTGGGGTAATGAGCTAGAAGTGTTCCAGTTGTTTTTTTTTGGCCAATCAACAATTTGTTTTGTACGGCTTCCGTGTGTAACTCTCTAGAATGGAGGTTTTACCAAAATGAATCATTTAGAATGAAAGCTGGAGGAAATGTAAATGAATGGAATTCTTCTTTCAGATGCAAGTTACTGATATTTTCTTGTGAAACGTAATGAAATATAATTACTTGCATTAATATCTGCTGGCGTCTTTTCTTTGTCGTTACAATATACTAATAACGTTGCAGTCTTGGAAATACTGGTGATCTGAGGCAAATATAACAATGACTGACCAGAGGAAAATCATAAGATTTTTACATTTACTGTCTCTTAACCTCTTCCATATCTAACTCATAAAGATGCATGATAGCTCGTTGAAAAGGAAACGACACCTAGAATACCAAAATGTTTCACTGTAGACGCTTCTTTCTGTTGCTTGGTTTCAGATCATAGAGTCACATATCCGCTCTCGCATAACAATTTGCTCATTTGCTGCTGCGTTATTTGTTTCATGAATGCTCAAACTGTAACATTCAAAGCTTTCATTGTTGTACATTCTTCGGGTTCGATGATGATCATAACTTCACTAACTGGTTGGGGTTGTGTGTGTATGTGAATGGCTGATCAGTTCAATTTGTGCTGTCAGCTTTATGTGGCACACTGTACAGGAAATACAGACTGGGGTCACTTGATTTATTGAGAACGTGATGCAGTTTTGACATTTAAGCTGCTCGCGCGTCTGCACAGCCTCTTCACTTCTCAGTTTAAAGTCTATAGCCCCAGTATGGACTAGACTGCACTAGGTGGAGCTATCATATGCGAGATCTTCCCAAGACTCAGGTTCAATGTTGAAGTGTTTCAAAGGTGACTTGATGGTATCTTTGAAGCGTTTCGTCTCACCGCCATTATATCGCATTCCCTCTTCCAACATTCTTTCAACATCTCTTTTTTGGTAGCCGCTATTCTGACATCATGTTGACGTGGCCCGCCCATCTCGTCTGTGATTTCATCAGCAGAGTCTGGTTGCATGGAATAACTGCATTTGTGAGAACCTTAGTGGCTGCGACCCTGCCCTGCCATCCTCATCAGTTTCCTCATGCAGCCTGTGTGAAAATAGCTCAGTTTCTTGACATGGGGAATGTACATCGTCCAGTTTCGCATGCATACACTGCACCTTTGTAGTGTTACGACTCTTTGGTTACAAACTTAGTAACAGAAAGAAGCAAGACCAACAAGTTTTGTAAAACTTAACAAAGAATTTAATTATCAAAGTCATAAATGAAACTTACAGTATTATTATGTGAATGCAGAATAATCCTCATAAAGTTCAATGAAAGTCCTAAATAATCGAAAAGTTCTGCATAAATTTCAAATACACTGGTACACCAAGAATCGTGAAGTTGTCAAGATGGCGTCGTCCAGAACTCCTTCGAATAATTCACAACAGTTCCAGAACAATATTATAGTCGCAGTAATAAGCACTTTCTATTTCCACTGAACAGTCCAAACAAATATTTTCCTTCCCAATAATATCTAAGAGCAGCATAAAACATGTCTGCAGTTTTACAACAGGAACACAAGAAAGGAGGATGACTCCAAAAATCGAAATGAACCTGATTGCTTAGTTCTCTCCTTAAATACACCTAATATTACGACTCTTATTTCACAATACACCCCACGTGACAGATCACACTACTCATGTGACCTAGCCCAACCAATGAGAAGTTACTGAATTTTTCTAGAAACGTCGAGACTCTATCAGCCAATTAGTAATTAATCCAAAGGAGCCATTAAGTCTTATTATTAAGATTATTATTAATAATTGTCAAGACATACGGAAGCATCTATTTACCGATCCCTTAATATTATACTCTTAAAAGACTCAGATCACGGAGACAAAACTAACTAAAGATATTCTGTACAATTTACAGCCATGAATACAATTATAAAATCACATAAAATCATGCACGAGGAGATAAAAAAATTATAGATATACATATCTGTAGACCTTCAGTTTTGTTTGTATACTAATACCTCCGAGCTCCCACACATTTGTGTGTAGTCTGCGACAGGCCACACTCGCTTTAGCAATTCTGGTGCTGGTTTCATCGTCGATGTGGACTGCGCATGATAGTGTACTTCCGCGATAGGTGAACGTTTTAACTGTTATGAGGGCTTGCCCATTGACCATAATGGTAGGCTCTACATAGGCTTTCCTAGTGCAGGTTGGCGCATCGCCTCTGTCTTCTTGATACTGATTGTGAGACCAAAATTGTCATAAGCTGAAGAGAAGTGGTTCATACTCTATTTCATGTAAGACTCAGATGTGGCATTCAGGGAACAGACATCAGCAAATAGGAGATCACGAACAGACACTTCTTGTAACTTCGTCTTCTCCAGCACTGTCCACAAATTTAAGAGCTTGCTATCAGTCTGGTATTTGATTTCAATCTCAGTATCACAGCCACAAGAGGCATCAGTGAATATGGCAGAAAACATCGTACTGAAGATGGTAGAGCCAATACACAGCCTTGATTGACTTCGTTGGTGATTCTGAATGCCTCAGATGACTTACCGACGCACAAAAGACGAACGAGCATGATCTAATGCAATTGCGGAACCATTACGATGAATTTCCCTGGGAAAGCAAATTCTGCTGTGTTCTTTTAGAGGCATCCACTATTGACTGTAGCTAAGGCTTTTTTGAGGTCGATAACTGTACATGTTGGAGTTC
The DNA here is from genome assembly GCA_016617855.1 of Megalonaias nervosa. NCBI lineage: Eukaryota > Metazoa > Mollusca > Bivalvia > Unionida > Unionidae > Megalonaias > Megalonaias nervosa. The sequence continues at coordinate 31,106 of JAECUM010047195.1, forward strand.
TGTTTCTGTCATACCCCATGGAGTTGACGAGCTGCAGACACTACATCTGTGATCCCTCGTCCTTTCCTGAAGTCACACTGACTCTCGTGCAGCAGCCCTTTATCGATGTGATAAAGCGATTCCGCAGAATTCTGGAGAGGATTTGGCAGGCTATTGACAGAAATAAAATGACCCGATGGTTATTGCATAATTGTCTGTTGTCTTTTTAGCTTGTACAAGTGGACAATAAATACATCCTTTGTACTTCTGGCGAATAGTTTCTTCTGTCCACGTTGACTGGAAGAGTTCAATCAATTTCTGTGCCATATGCAAGCCTTAGACATCTGGAGCCGATGCAATACCTGCAGAACATCTGCTGGCACTGGACCTTTGCCATTTGACAACAGGTCAATTGCTTTCTCAGGAGGATCAGCAAGTGATAAATTGATTTCCACTTGGGATAATCGATCACTTTCCTCTTCACTGATAGATGATTGTTGATTGAGGATGTTGTTGAAGTGTCCTGCTCATCTTTGTAGTATCTTTTCATTGTCAGTAAGTGGTGTGGTGCTGTCATCACTCAGTATTGGAGATGTTCATAATGAATGTGAACCATATATTGTCCTCAAAGCATCACATAATTTCTTCATGTCATTCCTGTCTGCGAAAGACTGAACCTCACCTGCCTTGTTGCTCAGCCATGAGTCACGCAACTCTCTGAGTTTGTTTTGGACGGACCGCGTGATGTTGTTAAAGGCTGTCTTCTTAGGCGATGAAGTACTGTCTTCTAAACAGGTCTTATGTAGCCCATGTCTCTCATTCAGTAATCTCTGTATGGCGGCATAGTTCTCATCAAATCAATCTTAATGATTACGTGTGGTGAGGCTGAGGGTTTTGGATGCAGCTAAATAAACAGAGTCTCTGAAGGATGCCCAGTCCTCCTCGATATTGCCGGTGTTCCAATAAATCGTTTATAAAATGGCTGCACTATATGACAACTGCCTGTTTCATATTCTCCTGTTTCCGTTTGGAGACATTATGCTTTTGAGGTAATTTTGCGCCTTGTGGTAGTCTGCTATGCTTAATCTGGATATTGAGCTTGGATACCATGGACCTTGCATACATACCTACATACGTACAGAAATGGATAGGCAAATACGCGATTCATGCAAACATGCACAAAACAGACATGTTACAAACTATAAGCCTTATATTTAGTGCAGACGTAACGAGGGCATGTAGAAAAGGACATAGAACGGAAAAATGCACCTTGCAGATACGTAGCACAGACATTTATTTTTTGAAGTGTTAAATTACGAAAACAGATTCAATTAATTGCCAAGCTTCACCTACGCGAGACATACATAGATGGTATAACGGTACCAATTGTACAACTCCAGGTGGGCGGAACTTAATGTATACGGAACATTGTATTCAGAAATAAACAACAAAACTAGCTGTGATTGGTGCATTATGTAATAGTTGCACTTTCTGTTAGGCTTTAAAAAAAGGTTGATCCTCTTGGCAACATCTGAGATTAAGTTAATTCATATCTAGATCATATTTTGTATCTTTTATGATTTTTTTTAAGGTCTAGCACACATGACTGAACATTTCTGTTATGACTAGATAACTCTTTCCCCTGTCTAGTTCCAGCAGAGTTATCTCTCTTAAATGCAATGGAGTACCTGATTCTGTCCTTGACAAAATGACAGTCTAACTGTTCTATATGACAGTGTGTGCCACGCATGCTGAGGTAGGATATAAATATTATTTATTTCACAAAACAACAGCATTGAGGTATACTGGAAAAAATTGGTACCAAGAGAACCAGATATGCTAGGAGAGAACTTTATAACTGGACTTTGAATGGTTCAGATTTGCTTATTTTCAAACAATGACAAGAAAAAAGAAGAGAAAACAACTGGAATGGACTCATAAATAATTTCCACTCTCTGGAGCGAAGTCATACTTTCGATGTAAAACTTACAAAGTATCCTTTTGAAATCGACGGCATCCACTATTGAAATGGTAAATAGATATAGCCCCAAAAAGAATGCTTAAAACAAATAGTAAATATAAAATAATATTTATTATTGTTAATATTATTATTATTATTATTATTATTATTATTATTATTATTGAAATATATTGCATACATGATTACTTTTTTAGATATAGATTCACCAAAGAAGTAGCACTGTGTCAACACGCAGCATACTATTTGTCGACCAAAAAGAACACGTGTGCCACGTGACATCGTATGACCTTCATCTTATTTACTTATTCGTCCATTCGTCCATTTTTACTTTGTATTACGACATCTATTGTGTATGTAAAGTTATGTAGGCGCAAATTATCTGTTAAGCTTAATTTAGAGAATTATTTAAAAGAAAATGTGTCGGCTGCAAAAAATAAATAATTTCATTTCTGCATGGCTGTACAAGAAGGAAAAAAATTAAACGTATACACTAACACGACATAAAATACAGAACTGAAAGGGTGTTAGATCACACCAAAGGTAGATCGTGCCATGCGAGGTTGATAATATAAAGAATACAAATCAATAACAGTCCTTTCAAGTGCACTGGATCCAGCAAGGAATCACGTGTGTCAGGGATTGATTAAGATAAATGCAATAAACTGACAAGGAACAGTGCAAAACTAGTATCTAACTAGCCTGAGCGCTTTCGACAGTAGTAAATGAATATAAGGTTTCTAGCTCAGAGACCCCACTCCACCCCAAACAAGTATAAATTCCCTATCTTAGAGACCCCCTACCCACCACCTATCCCTTATCCAAGTCACATCTACCTCAGATACTATAGACCAGCGGACCTTGAATAATCATCGGAATATCTTGCGAGGCCGAGTATCGTCGTGGCAACGCTAACGTTTTCGTTACATGATTCAACGTTTTTTCCGTCAATGATGTATGTGGCACTGCTAAATAACATATCACCATTGTCAACAAAACCGGCTCGATCTAAAAGTCCGTATGTTGTATTATCTGCTTTCAAAAGCTGACATTCGATCTCATTGAATGTCTCGGCTGGCAGGAAATATCTGCTTGTATCCTGCACTTGTAGCTCGATTCGTCCACGTGCGTCAGGTACGCGTGCACCATTAGAATAATATTGATAATCACGCACTGATTCATCTTTGAGGACTGGTGCGTCCATGTCAAATGCTGGATCAGATACACGCTTGAATATTTTTATTTATATTCGTTGTTGTCTAAAACGACCGTCGAACCAGACCAATTGCCGCTATTAGACTTGCTGTTATATCTTTTTTTTCTCTCAGCGGCTGCTTGTTGTTTTGTCGGTGACGGCACTCCAGCTAGTTCTTTCAACAGCTCATTTGCAACTTGATTTATTATCTTACTGACACTTGCTGGCATCACTTCGGTACTGGGTAGTTTTACCGGCTGCGGTTTTCGTCGTTCTAATCGAGTGAGTCTGTCTTTGATCGCCGAGAATGCTTTACCAGCAAAATTACCAACAGTGCCAATACCCTATTCACAAACAATGCGATGGCTTTCATGCCTAATTATTTTGCAATCGCGACGGCTTTTGGGGATATCCTTCTAAATAAACCTTGCATCATATCGCCGAGTCCATCTCCGTAGATCATGTTATAAACCGGTAATCGTGATTTTATCACCCTGACGTTTTCAGGTCCACGTTGGGCATTATGTATAATCATGTTATTTTGCTGTCGCCGATCTAATTGATCACTCACTGTAGTAATCATCGATAATTTCATCGATCAGCGCCCGATAGACGCTACTGTCCATGACGCCACCGGTAAATAAACGCTGACAAATAGCAGCTGCTTCATTATTGATTTCGTGGGAATTGTTACCGGCTCGTATTCCACCAATCAGAATTTCCAGTCGATCAACATCTGCGAGGATATTATTCGTACAAAGTTTATCCTGAAACACCGGTGATTCAGCGATCACATTACCACCTTGTTTCTTACAACGTCGATCGCAAGTGGCAAGGTCACTTCGACTTGCTTCTTCCTGTACACGAGGCGGTCCAAATTGTGATCTTTTGGCGATAATATATCTCCAAGTAATGGCGCTTTTTAGCTTCTTTGACTTATTTCTCAAATTCTTCAAATTCATCCTTACATTTACCGCTGAGCTATACCTTTTTAATTTCGAAACAACGGAACGAGTCCATTGCTTTTGGTAACATCGGCGGTTTCTGGATCTAATAGTTCACTACGAGATGGATATCCTGCTGCAGCAACAGCTATATGTTTTTCTCGAAGTATTTTACGACCTTCTTCGGTAAATTGGGCAGGTTGTTTATTTTTAACAGGTTCTGGTTCTGGTTCAACAAGATCCCTTATATCACCAACTTCAGCACGGGCTTAATTGATACCATCTAATGCTAGCTGAATTTCTTGCCGTAATTGTCGTTGAGCAGCAGCTATTTCAGCTGCAAGTTCTCGGATAATCTTTTTGGTATTGTTTTTTTTTTTAGTTCTTTTTGCTATTTTTTCTGTTGATTTAGCGGTTTGTTCCAACGACGGAAGAAGATCTTTAGTGGCTTTTGTGACTGGTTTAAATAACTGTTCTGCATCCTCTGTAGATTCCACGCGATTTCTGGTGATGTTGCAGCTGCTGTTTGACAGAATCACGGACTGGAAGATACTTCTCAATTGCGTCAAGTCGTTGTCGAGCTAATTTAGTTGTACGAGATTCCATGGTAAGCGCAGAATCACTCATTATTATTATTATAACAACGATTTAATTATTACAGATCACTAAGTCAGCAGATGTACAAGGTTTTACTGTATTACAGAAACGTAACGTAATTTGTTTCCAACCACAATGAATTGCTGAAATTGCATGAATCTCAATTCTACTCAAAATTAAGACATTGCAATGGTCACGTGTTTGACTGTGCTAAAAATACCTATGATGAATTGATCGCTGATAATAGCACGCTGGGTTTTCCAGCCTGAGGCAAAACATTAATATCTGTTGTGAAACTGGAATGCTCAGATACTTAACAAAATTCTCTGTCTGTCTAATAGTGATAAAATTATATGTGATCACCTCTGGTATCGCTGCTGTAATTTATTTATCTTATGCATTCACTACTGTGACACGTTCGGCACAGATTCCATGTGTAGCAGATGACATGCACGCAATTTCAAGTGGGCGTATACTGAACGACGGCTTGCTTAAAAATCGCGTAGTGTACTGCCCAGTCATTTTCCGCTGATGTCCGAATGAACCAGAGTATGAGAAAATCACGCAGTGTACACGACAGTAATTTTCTGTGGACAGTAACCGGTGCTCCAACCAAACTTACATACAAGCCTAGGATTGGCCTTTGGATAATTTAATGAATCAACACCACTTGGCTAAAACAGCAATTTTTTAGCCCCCGTTTTACAAAATGGGACCTTAATGGGGGGTCTCCGCCCCCCAATGTCGGTCGTTACTTTTATTTTGGTAGGTCCCCTCCCCCCTTGCTGCTGCAGAAAGAAACATACTGGGATCAAAGTCATCTAGGCCGAAGCTGGAACTAAATGTGAACATACAGTTTCCTTGTTATTTTTTTACGAATGCATTAAATTAGTCCCAAACTTATCTGCTAGGAAAATATGGCATGTTTGAATTACAGAAAGTTATCATAATGAATCAGAAGACATTCAACATAAAGCACAAAAACAGAAGGAACCCTTTCACAATTTATGTGTGTTTTGCCCTCGAGGAAAATTAATTAAGGAGGGATTGATTCTATCTGGTTAAATATTATATCCAAATTTTCTGAAGTCCAAAGTCTCCATAAAAGCTGACGAATACAGGAACAGCTATAGTTCTACAACTGTGGTATAGTGAAAGGGTTTCAATTTAAAGAATGGTAGGAAAAAAAGAAAGAAAAAAGTTCATATCTGCTTCGAGAGTTATTATTCGTCCATAATGAATTTTCAGTAAAGCTTAATCACATCAGTTACATTGCTACAACTTATTAGAATTGTGCGTAATGATGCATGACGTCGTGAATAGTTACAGGACAGACGGTACTAATTGAATCGAAAAATGGGTACCAGCCTGGAAATATGTGAACATTTCATTCCTGTAGAAACAGCCATGTAAAGTTTTGCAAACACAACGGTGTTTGTGTTTTATTTGTTTGTCTTGTCTATGTTTTGTATTTGCCTTTGAAAAAGACTCATTAAGAGTCGAAGTAGTAAACGAATATAAGGTTTCTAGC
>JAECUM010047197.1:0-32452 GCA_016617855.1 Megalonaias nervosa
ATTTGGGTAAATTAAATTCTAATGGAAAAAAATGTTAATACTCCAAATGTTTATGTACTAGGAGGTAGAATGCTACTACACTCAAATCCACGCCATTTCGAGATACACTTCACCTATTTTGTGACGAATATGGTTATATCATATCAGACGTAAAACATTTAGCAGATCACACAACAAATTTTACTTATCTCAGTAACTCGCACATTACTGTCTCTTGGTTGGTTCACTGTGTCTCTTCAGAATCTTTCTCATTCCGCTGTAAGCGATGTGAGAATAATTCACACCCAAGCAAGGTCTGACCATCGTCCTGCTTTAACAACTATCAATTCTGATCAACTTCCTGGATATGTTATGCCCCTGTGAACTGCACGACTTTGCACGAAACTTATATAGCGTGATGGACCTCTCAGTAACCAAGTGCGCCAAGGAAGAGCTCGGTTTAAGTATGTTGTTGTTGTAGTTCTTGTCGTAGGGTTTAACGCCATTTTTCAGCACAATATAGGCTATACATGGCGTCCAGTATAAATGGTGAAAGAAGAGCCCGTAAAACCCCGGAAAGAACCACCGACCCACGAAAAGCTACTGGCAAGCTTTCTCACATACCCACATTGGCCGAACCCGAGACTCGAACCCACGCAGACAGAAGTGAGATGGCAGTGATCCGTAACGGTGAGCGCTTCAGACCACTCGACCACTCGGGGCCCCAGGTTTAAGTATACTCATAGAGTATGTAGGAAAGAGGAACTAAAACACAAAGCAGACACGCTTGCAAATGAATTTGAAAATTTAGACCAACGTGAAGTCTGGAGGCAAATCAAACAAAATACTACAACTCCCAATAGGCTACCACTTTTGCATTGGTGGGAAATATAACTAACATACACAATATGTGGACAAATCATTTTGAAGCCTTACTCAATATTGTTAACAACGTTTTTAACAAGCAGTATGTTTTTTCTGCATTCAAGGCCCCTTCTAATCGTATTAAACTAGTCACATTATCTGAGATCGAACATATTAAATTTTCAGATAGTAGACTTAATGATTTTGATAGTAGACTTAATGTCTTTTGATGATTTTATTTAATTGTATGTATGTGCATAACTTTGTTTCTGATGACTTCACAAAGTTACAATTATCCCACTACTGAAAAGAAAATTTGGTAACATGGCACACAAAAATAATTATAGACCTATAGCTCTTATGACAATTATTTAGAAAACATTTCAATGTATTTTACACAACAATGTGAATTTACAATCTCTCATAATCAGTTTGATCTTAAAAAGCAATATTCAACAGACTTATGCATCTATGCCTCTAAGGAAACTGTCAACTATCATGTACACTGCCAACTATTATGTAGAACATGGCAGCCATGTGTTTGCATGTTTTTAAACGCTAGTAAGGCATTTGATGCGATCAATCATTGGACACTCTTTAAAAAGTTGCTTGATATTCAAATACCCATCTATATAGTTCAAATACCAGTTAACTGATATGGCAAACAATTGTACTATGTGCGTTGGGGAAGTGCAGTATCCAGCTCCTTTCATGTAACCAGTGGGGTGAGGCAGCAAGGTGTTCTTTCGCCTTTGTTATTTAATATATACATAAACGAGTTGAATCATAAACTGAGTCAGCATCACGTGGGGATACATTTAACACCAATTGACCTTATTTTTTAAATGTTAGTTTTGCTGATGATGTGCCATTGATAAGTCCTTCTATCTCAGGTTTAAGGAAATTTTAAAAAATATGTCAACAGTACGCATTTGAGAATGATATCAATAATACACAAAAGTCGCTATGCATGGTCTTTCAATCAATTTCTTTCAAATTACCATCTCCTCCCTATGTACATCTTAACGGTCATGCTCTTACTGATGTCAGCAGTTATACATATTTGGGTCTTATTTTACATTCCAGTCGGTTAGATGAAGACAATATGAGGAGACATTACAGATTTTTGTTTACTCTAACAAACATGCTTCTACGTAAATTTAGAAATTGTTTTTTGAATATCAAAATTAGATCATTCAAATCTTATTGCTGCACAAATATAAGTATTGCACTCCTCATTGTACAATCTTTAGTGACTGTATGAAACGAAAACTAGTTATTTTGGTGATAATAATAGTCTCCTTGTTCTTTTAAGCCTTCCAAGATGGAACAGCGCCTCTAACATGTTTGTACACTATAATGTATTCAGTTTTGAAGAAGTAATGTGAAAATATGTGTTTTCAATGATGACAAGAATATCTAATTGTAAAATTTGTATCTTGAAATCTCTGTGGAACTTTCACAAATTCTCGGATTATAGAGAGATGCAACAAATTATTGTTTAAATGTTTTACATAATTTCATTCTTAACTATGCCGGACACATTCTGTAGTTGTTTATGGGTCTGTATATTTGTACATTAGATACCTATGATCTATTAAGTGTAAAATATTTTTATATTTTATATTTTAGTTTAGATGTATAGACTATGCAGTCTGGAATGAAGAATTCTTATCTTATCTTAATTATTTTAATAATGAAGAACCCCGGCCGAGTCATACCAAAGACTTTAAAAAACGGTACTAACAGCTGCCTCGCTTGGCGCTCAGCAGTAAGAGGTTAGTGTTAGGACTGGTTGGCCTGGTCTCAGGATAATGTGACTGGGTGGGACATCATGCCACATGTCTGCGGCATGATGCCCCAGTGCTAGACATCACTATAAACTGTCACACTGCCGACATCGTAGTGATTTGACTGAAAAATTGTTAAAGCTACGTTAAAAATTTAAATCACGTATACACACCCTTTGCTAAGTTTCAGCATGACATTGGTCATTGTGGGTCTTCTCCATTTCATTCCTTAAGGCAGGCACGTGCAACTTCACACAACGGTCGTATTAGCGATTTTTAAAGCCACACCCTATCATGTAAATAAGCTGACAAAACCAGTCGCGGGCCACAGTTTGCACATGCCTGTCTTAAGGGATCACAACTGTTCCGCAACTGCTTTCTGGAGCACTAATCCCGTTTGTTTAAACAATTACCCAAGCAATTAAATGACAGTGCATTGACACGATCTAACGTAATCAGTTGGATAAAATCGTCACCGCTACGCTATCAGACACTGAAATAATCTCTGTGGGATCTGTGTAATATTTCTGGATACTACCGTTCAGTACATCTATTTCACTCAATTCAAGGGTTACATTGCCGTTTTGTTGGTGAATTCACACCATCTCTCTGAGACAATGCATAAGTTCGCACCAATTAAGTTCCTGTTGGATTACCCCTGATAGAACTTACAACTTGTACAGCAGCGAAGTTGGCATCTTCGCTAGCCAAGGTTCCGATGTGTTAACCATATCTACAGCTATTTCACAGTTCTGTCCTAGCGACATCTATCGGGGTTCATGAATTGTCTCCCTTAGCATGTAGTGCCAACTAACCAATAGCGTGTATTGTACGCAGGCCGCAAATGGTGGAGGCAATTGATTTTCAAAGGATACTTTGTAAGTTTAACATCGAAAGTATGACTAAGTACCAAAGAGAAGCCATTACAGGTGTATTGGATGGAAAGGATGTATTTGTACTAACACGGACCGGCAATGAAAAATCGCTTATTTATGAGTCCATTCTAGCTGTGTACTCCCCTTGTCTCGACCATGTAGGAACAGTTTCCAAATTTTGAACAACTTGATTTATATTGGATGCGGCAAGTGTTTCGGGTCTGTGAATTTCACTGGACGCGGAGCCACCGCATCCAGTGAAATTCACAGACCTGAAACACTGAAATCTCTGTTTGATCAGCCAAGACATATATATAAGGTTAACACATCGGAACCTTGGCTAGCGAAGATTCGGAGCTGGAATTACTCACTGATAGAACTGACAAACTATAGCAGCATTTGAATGATTGCCAGAACTGACAACTTGTACAGCAGCCGAGTTGGAATGACTCACTAACAGAACGGAGCAATCACTGCAAAATTCTGTTTACTAACATGCTTCTGTGGTTTGAGAGTTATTTATTATGTAATCCCCAAAAAGATCAACGAATATATTATGCAACTTTAGATCAGACACCTTTTATTATGAAAAAAGAAAAACAAGAATATGAACAAACTTGCTTGCAACAGAAGTATAGCACAAGTCCTTTTCTCTGAATGAGTTTAATCCAGCTTCTTGGCACACTCACTGTCTTGTGTATTGTAATAAAACCAGATTAGAGGAAAATTATTTGTACCGGTAGTATTGCACATTAATCAGAATTGCACATTAATGATAATGACAATAGTTTATTGGTAATGTAAACTGTACACCCAAGATATTAGCTATATAACAATATTGCAGTGATGTATAGCGCCATGCTACAAATAACACAGTGGAGTGAAAGAAGAAAAAAAGGAAAATTCCAGTACCCACAATAGAAATATGCAGTAACAGGGAAAGAAAATAGCATTACATAACTGAGATATTGCATATAAGCAGAAAGAAATGACGTAGTCGCATATTTATTTGTTCTTCTCTGTGGAATGGTAAATATTCTGACAGTAAAGATATGATGACAGAGTTTTAGGATTCATCTGAGAATAGACAATTTTTTCACATAGATGTTTTTATCAAAAACTTCCTGGTATGAAACTGTTTCTAAGAGCTGCATAAAATGGGCCTTGTAAAACAAGGTGATGTTCATCTTCTATTAGGTTTCTAATCTATAGCAATACGTTGATTTGGACGAGTGTCATTATGCCGTCCTTCCTCCAGAGCTAAATTATGAGCGGAACATCGAAGTCTGGCTAATTCATCTTGTAGTTGAGTATGTAAATCAATGATTATATAACACTGAACGGAAAGAGTATCATAACAATTTGTTGTGTGATTTATTTACAGCTGAATTCCAATCCTGAGTTAAAATGTCTTTCAGACATTGTCTGAAATTTAACAAAATTACTTTTTTCATCTCCTATATCCCGTGCATAAGATAATCAAATCCATAGCTAAATTGTATGTCCTTAACTTTCGCAACCCACGTGACTTTAGTCGACTCCTCTATTATTTTAGCACAATGTAACATTGTCTTGGATATTGGTTGTTACCCATTCAGATCAATCTAATCCGATACTTTCTACATTTACAATAATAAATGAAACATAGAGGTAATCTTCCGCATTATTTTCATGGTAAAATGGAGTACATGTCTCAAAAGGTTTATAAATCTAGTACAGGACTCTCCACGACTCTATTACGATTCATCCTCACGTGTCATATTTCATAATACATCCCCACCTGATATATGTCGCGAAACTTCAACCACCCAATCGGAAAATTACATCAAACTTTACAGAGGTTAATTATGTATAGAACTCAAACCCAAACAAACAATTAATAGCTTGTTATCTTCAACTAGAATCTACATTTATGGACAAAACTTAGCTATGTATCATATTGTTTACAAATGACCATTACAATCTACAGTCATGAAGAAAACTTAAACACACAATATAGGTATATATAACATAATAGGCATGGAAACTTTGAGTTGGATGCAAACGCCTGGGTAAGATAATTATCAGAAAGCCCAGTAAACATAAAACATTCAACGAACATGAAAATATTTGTAGACTTGAAAAATTACATAAAGTACACAGAGAAAATAGGTAAGCTTCCATAAATCGATGGATGATTCGCAGTCATACAAAAGAATACGTATACAAAGCATAGTCACATACACTAATAAATAGCTAAAACGTGACGTGACATGCGTTTTCTGTGGGTTTTTTTTAATCCAATCTTTTTTCCGAAACCTGGACTTGGGCCCTTTATATTTCACAACATTCCATTTTGACACCGAGTTGGCACATGTGAGACGGGTCAAACATGTGATCAAAAGATCATAAATATAATTATATTTTGTAATATTCACCATTAATTTGTGACTGATGCACCGTTTGTAAAAAAGGATAGTTTTTTTTAAAAAAAAAAACTATTTTGTCATGAAAAATTAAAACACCCTGTTAATATCATTTAAGTCGTAACAAGATTCCTTTGGAATTTGCGCACATTCCTTACTCATGGAAACTACTTACGTGAAAAAGTACCGTGGTACATACCACCGGAAAATAATACCGTGGTAAACCGGTATACCGACCATACCGCGCACCGCAGATGTACATATAGTCCTATCATTTGCGATACATGTTAAATTTACCTCTCGATTTTAGTGCATTCTACCATTTAGGATATGCATAAAATGTTTTGCATATATCAGTCAGTGAGAGACCGAATGCATTTCATACGTTGAAGAACCCGTCAGCTGACACACTTCAACGTGTCAAACAATATCGGCTACATAACGCCCCTTTGAGACCGCGGCCTACCATATCCGATATATATATATATATATATATATATATATATATATATATATATATATCATGCATTATCTCGTGTCATGTAACAATTACATAACTCCCCATTCAGTATAAAGGTACATAATAATTTACACCGAATACAGAGTTCAAAAATTTGTTGTTTTGTTTTGATTTTTTTTTTTTACAAAGTTTATACATTGTTACAGTTGTACTCATTTAATCCAGTCAGTCTTCATATTGTTGTATAAAATAAAATCGAAATTTCCATTGTACTTTCCAAGTTTAAAACAAAGCAACTGAAACATAAAATCGTACCTTGGAATTTAAACATAAAATCGTACCTTGCAATTTAAACATAAAATCGTACCTTGCAATTTAAACATAAAATCGTACCTTGCAATTGAAACATAAAATCGTACCTTGCAATTGAAACATAAAATCGTACCTTGCAATTTAAACATAAAATCGTACCTTGCATATATAGTAGCATGATCTCACTTCTAAATACAGAATCTAAATTGCCATCTATATAATAAGTAAGATACAGAATCTAAATTGCCATCTATATAATAAGTAAGATTTGACAAACTACATCACTATTTGCTGGCACATGAAGACAGACACACAGGGAAGACAAGCATCACTTTTTTTTTTTACAGTATTTGTTAGAATTTGATCGTTGTAACGCTTTCTGCTACAAGTTAAAAGAATGAAAACGAAGTTATTTGTTTCTTTTTGTTTTAAGGTGCGTAATTCAACCGAGTGATTGCTCAAGTCATCGATTTGACTTTATGCTAAGATAGTGACTTTTATTCTGATATTACCCTCTGATTTGCACAATATCTGATAGCTCATTATTATATCTGTCGGAAGCACCGAGATTCTACCCACTCAAGCAATAAAATCTGGAACAGGAGTGATATAATGTTTTGTTCATGAATCCAGCAGATTTCCTCTCAATCAGGGAAATTTCTCCTGAACGTGTCTACCTGGTTCTACTTACCATACCTCCTATCCCCACCTCCACCCCACAAAAAAATCGAAGTAGACTTTTACAGAGAAAATAGAAACGGCTATATTTGTCATAGGATCTTAAGTGGATAGACTAGGGTGCTTGAAACAAAGATATGATATGTGTTGATAGTTTAAGGAGTTTACGTCAACGTAAAGTCATGAAGTGTCGCATGTGTATTAACTATTTATTGTTAACCAATAACATTCAACCCAAAGGTCCTTTTCAGGGTCACCACAGTATTTCAGAGGAGAACGTTGGTCATTTTTGCCAACTTTTATCTTTTGTTTGTATATATGTCTGTATTTGCATGGGTATTGGCTTGTAAATAAGCGCGTTAGTAATTATATGATAACATACCCCTTGCCAACTACCACTTTGCTTGTATTTGTCTGGGTGCTGGATGGTAAACAGGTGTGTTAATGACAGTGACAAAATTTTCCTTTCTCTTATTCGTTTTGTTTCTAAGGGTAGGTAATGGATGGAATTGGTTGGTGTCAGAATGTAAATTCTTGTGTTTGTGACCTTTAGTCCTCCATTTTGGCTTGAAGGGTGGATGTCGGATGGTAAATAGAAGTGGCAGTGATTATTACCGTTTCATTTCTAACCTGTTTCCTTGCAAGAGTGGGTGTTGGATGGTAAAGGTGGGCGTTGGATTGTAATTTTGTGCTTAAGTGAAATTACCTATACCCTAACTTACATCCTTTTGTTTGTATGTGTAGATTCTGGATTGTAAAAAATAAGTTATTATACTTAATTATGTGTGCATTTATACATCTCTCCATCCTATTTATCAGCCCCTTTCAAAGTGTCGGTTCTATGTGCGTTTGCGTGGATGTGTGTTTGTATGAGAGTATTGTGAATGAATGAAAATTCAAAAGTATATGAGCCTTCTCATTGCATATGTGTAATGGTATGCTGCATAGTAAGTAAAAGTATATGAGCTACCCTCCTTCAGTCTTTGTATGTGTAATGGTATGTTAGATAATAAATACAAGTATATAAACTACAGCCATCTTTAATTCCCAAAGGACTGATAAGTAACATCCAAGTGTTAAATTTACGTAGACCTCGTGTGGTCCCAAACTTTGCAGTAATGTTAAATTTTCAAGGATCCCATATTGCCAATGGATATTGCTATAAAGTAAAATTTCCACATACCATATACTGTCCTAGATTCAGCCATAATGCTAAATTCCCCCAGACCCCACACCATACAAAAATTGCGGTAATGTTCAGTTCACATGGATCAAACACCATCTCCCGTACTATGATACAGCCTCGACCGAAAGCCCCGAATTGTCCCCTTATACTACTCCTATATATTGACACATCACCAAACACTGCTCAAATTATATAATTGTGGTTGTATTATCAGCGTGCGGTCTTCACTCTTTTGTTTTTGCATATGTAAATTAAATTCATTCTAGTGTACTTGTGGTGACAATTTTTCTTTGTATCAGGGGCAGGGGAGGAATTTTCTTCTTCTGTATATTATATAGGCTGGTGGTGCATTATTTAAGTCAGTATTTTGGGGTGGTTTGTGATTATTTTTGGGTTGTCTGTAGGTTTTGGGGTAGTAAAGCTTGGCAGTCTGATTAAAATCAGATCTCCACTGTCCTACGTGAAGATCTGACAGCGACCGCTTAGGGGTCATGTTCTGGTGACCTTAGAATTAGCCATTGGAAGTGCAGCTTTCACAAATCTGAAAGTGAATCAACTCGTTCGACGCTATTCTGCCATACTGCTCAGTCTCCCAAACTAAAAGATATAAGACTTCATCTGACTGGTTGATAAAATTAGCGAAGTCGCAGATCTTCGTGTAGGACACTGGAGATCTGATTTTAATCAGATTATAAAGCATGGCCTCTAACGATATAAAAATATGGGACTAAATTCCTCCTCTCCCGCTCAACTCCCCACTGTTCACCTCCATATGACAAATAAAGTTACAGGGCTATATTTGGTGAGGGACTTACAAGTGCACATGTATAACTCCCAGGTTTTGTGTGCTATTATCTTCTACGTTACAAATCTGTGTGAAGGACGAAAGCAAAACCTACTTGGAACACACTGGCCTTTTTCCGGGCGTAGTAGTAGTGATATCCACAACGTTAAAGTGCTTCTCTTCCCGTATATGTTTGTTCAAGGCTGCCCAAAACCAGTCGGAGTTTTGGCAACCATGAGAAGAAACATGAAGATGTTATGGGACGAAATGCAACGTCCCGCTGATCAAGAATTGAACACCTTAAAAAAAATGATAATGATGCCAGGAAAACTCAAACAATACCTGTTATTGAGATTTTTATGTTTTAGCATTCTCGTTTTAATATGGATATATATAAACGGAGGTTTGTAATTATTGGGTTTATATTAACCTATTTTCGAAACAAGTAACCAAATTTCGTGATTACGCACTTGTGTATGTAGTATTTTAAACAACTATTCATAACTGAAATTAAATCGCAAAAATGCTTTATTGTGTAGCCAGTATTAATTTAAAACAGCTCTTTTGCTTGGCAACTACAGCATGGGGTTATGTATGGACAAGTCATGCAGGTCATGTAGGCATTCTGTACCGACTGTTTCCTTAATGGTTGTCAGTTTTTAAAATTTGATGACAAACACATTTAAATGGCGATTATTAACGCTTATTTCAATCATATACAGCCATATTCTTTAGAAGGTTATTGTATACAAAACCAGAGATAATCAATGTTGAGGTGCTGAGGGGACATTTTGGATCAGTCCAACCTAAAGGTGTGGTCCAGTACTAACCAGATTGAATGCTGTGCACAGTGATGTCACATTGAAAGCTGCTTATGCTGGGAAAATATTAGTATTCAGTGTTTTATTTACCCATGTGTCATAGTCAAATATGCAGACTTTTCCAATTTGACGCACAAAACTCGTCGCCAGTACGTAATTTGATGCACCCCAATGTTGTTTTGCTGATTAACACAAAACAAAGGTTTGGTCTAAAAATCGACACCAGTATGTAAATTAATGCACCCCAATGTTGTTCTGCTGATTAACACAAAACAAAGGTTTGGTCTAAAAATCATCACCAGTATTTAAATTGACATACCCCAATGTTATGTTTTGCTGATTAACACAAAATAAAGGTTTGGTCTAGCTACTTAATGGCTAGATTACAACTCTCCCAAACAGGGAAAACACACACACATCAGTTTCTTATTCTAATATTATCATAATACATAGGGTTACAACTGGGTGTGGAGCCTGGAGCTGACCTTATGTGACCTGTAACTGTCACATCATTTGTAACAACAGGACGTTAGAACCATATAATCACCACACCCAAGAAAGAGGCAGAAAATAAACATGTGATTTTAAAATGTTTCTCACGAGAAACTATTATTTTATGCACACCCTTGTCACGCAACGAAGCAACAATTTCCATTCACTCAGTTGTATGCCTTGCTTTGTTCCAAGACACTGTCAGCATCTGACTGAAAATGGCATCCAAGGCAAAAAATTAAACTAGATCCCAAACAAATGAAATTATCTTTTGGACCGCATTTACGACCGACTAATGATAACAGTATCGTTATCGAACCAGTGGAGCCTTCATCATCCAAAGATGAGGTAATGGTTACTCATAAGTTAAAACATAATTTTGTGCAGCAGTGGTTAAAAACATATAGCTGGCTACTTTTTCAAAAAGTAGTGAAGTCGAGTAAAGAATGTGACAGTGAAGACACCTTTATGTTTTGCCATATATGTACAGAGGCTAAAAAAATCCATGTCCAAAATGTGCAAAAAACAATAACTTTCATGACAGAACACTGGCAAGGCATGCTGGGTTGCCAGAACACAAACTGCTGATTGAAGGTCCACAACACCAGGCAGATTTTAATGCAGTTTTACAAAAACATTCTTCCAAACAAGATATAGTAGTAAAGGTGCTACTTAAGTGTGTACATTGGCTGAGTCTAGAAGACATCCCTATTTTAAAATACAAATCTCTTCTTAATTTAATACACAACTTAATGGCTGCCATTGGCATTTTGAAGATATCCTCCATTCAGTATGACTCGGCTACTACCTGTTCAGAGTTACAGGAGAGCCTATCAAACATTGTTGAGGATAGTCTTATACGTAACCTGCAAAATTTGTCATTGTTACAGCAATGGCAGATGAAAGCAGTGACATAGCCAACAATAAATGCCTTGGCATATATACTCAGATTATTTCTGATGACATGAAACCATGAATAAGATTTGTAACAAATATAGAATTTTCTGATGCTTCGGGCAAGGGAATTGCCTTACTGGTTTTAGTCACATTATATAACTAATATTTTTGTTGTGTATTTAATTATTTTTTAAAACCTACTGAAGACTGATCATTGGCTTGAATATGACTCGTAGGTTTGGATTTTGACTCGTTTTTTGCCTTGATGAGTCAAATGACTTACATGAAGCTATTTGTGGATAAAACACTGACTACTAGCCTGTTATTTGTTATCACTTAACCCAGTTGTTAAAATCAATATTGATCATTGGTTATTGTTTAATTTAAGATGAGTAAATGCGCATATACAACCATGTTTACAAACTCTTTATAAGGGATATTTAAAAAGTTCTGAATATTGGTGTGCTGTTCAACAAAGTTTTTTATTAGTGAACAGTAAATCAGTGCATCTCCTCAAAGTACACCCTATGCATTTGTACCTACTTTCTCAGTTTGATTATCCAATATTAAATGCCATTTTGTTTTCAAATTTTGGTATGTTGTCCATGCACTGGAAAAATGAACTTCAAACTGCATGGTGGCTTTCAAATCATCTGCCAATGAGTGAATATTTGATAACAATATCGAGTCAAAAATCACATGTAGCTGCATCAGGACTGTATGGAGAAAGTGACAGTTTAGATGCTGTGGTCCTTCAGGAAGTCTGTCATGATAGCGGATTAGGCACAGATGTGTTGTCAGTGATACCTTGGGTACTGGTGCACAGATAGTTGGTTTCGTAGTGTTCCACAAGTTTTAGTATCACTTTGAAGGCATAAAATGTCCAGTCGCACTAGCAAAGTCCGCCACAGGTACCTGGATGACCAGTCCTTTTGCACTGGGAAATGTGTATAAACTTTCTTGACAGTTCAATTATATCAAAAACAATTTTGTATCGCTGCATTTGATCCAACTTATTATCATTTTTTAAAAGTGTAAATATTGTTTTTATATAAATGTAGTGATGCTAGAGGAAATGTATGTACATCAAAATTGCAGTTGAATTGTGTTACCTATATGCATAGTTTTAGTCATTGAGTGGGTGGTCTTGTTACATCTTTTGAATCGGTACAGTATGACCCCGATATAACACAGTAGTTGGGGTCCACAGAACCCGACTGTGTTATGTACTGAACTGTGTTATAACCAACCAAGTCAGTTAACTGATGAAAATGATGCATTTTCCTAAATTATGGTGGGTGGGGGGCAGGGGTAATGAAAGCGGGAGCAAAAATACGTGATTTTGATAAATGAAGGCAAGCTAGTCTGAAAAACACTTGTATATAAACTTACATTTGTGTAGTACAATCCATAATTCATTAAGTACTGTATGTGTATATAATAAATCCATGAATTCGAGTATAGATCACATGTTATAAACTTCATATGTCTCACATCCTGTTAGAAAACACAGATAACACATATATATTACAACAAATGATAGTCCTCGTTTTGATCTATATCCGATTGTCACTTAACAATTCACTGCAATTGTCGCAAGTAGTACATGGCTATAGCTGTTTACATGCTACATGTACATGTACTTAAATTGGTTTAGAGTTTGGTCAGCTGGAGACAGAAACCTCTTGCCGAGGCTACCCAGGGTATGAGGCTGTTGATAGGGAATTGAAAACTTTAACAAATTATAAAGTTAAAAAAATAATTTTGCAAGATACCACCCGATCTTCAATTAACTTGACGGCGTTTTATGCCGCTGTTGGTAGCTACCATAAGCATACTTTTTTCCCCGTGCAGAAATGAACCTTTCATGGTACAGTAATTGTGTTCAGTCACTTTGGTAAATGTAACAATCTGTCAGATTCCAATGCCTTTATTTAAATTTGGTGCTAACTTCCTTTGATGAAAGGTTATTTATTTTTTATTGAAGATTGTAGTTGGCTTTCTTTGATGGATTGTGCATGTGTTATTGAAGTTACCGGTAAAGGACTGCTTTGGAGGACCAACAGATGTATGTTTTCAAATAACTGTAGAACATTGAGACTGATTTTTTTTCTCATTTGCTTAGTATTTATACAGAAAGATAGGTGCTTCAAAGGTGATCAGTTTTATTTGAAGTTTCAGCAAATCTATTTTTTCTGGGTACATTTTAAAAACAAAAGGAATTAGCTGTCATTTGGTCAATTTGTAGCAGTTACTTTTCCTGCTTTCAAAAGTTGGATGATTGTACCTAGTCCCAGAAGCATAGATAGACCAACAAGTAGATCTCCGTTTTTGTTTGTTTGTTGCTTTTTTTTTACTTGGTTTTTTTTGGGGGGTGACATTTCTGGTGGCGGAATGATACAATCTTTCATGCATGCGTCAGAATCTTATTTAAAAAAAGGCCAACAGACGATAAATATACAGGTGTTCTGTTCTGACGGATTACTATAGAAAATGTGAGTGTTCTAAAGGATTTAATTCAGTGAGCGAAAAGAAGAGAAATTTTACTTACCATTCACACACTGAGGTCAGTGAAAATAAATATATTAATTACTAGCGTGCGGCCGAAAATCAAATACTATTTCATCCGAGAAATCCATTACGAGATAGTACCTCGTCCAGTTGATCTCTGCTACTAAAAATGTTTAAAAAAGCAAAATGCTGAAATCCGTACTCAGGCCAGATGTCAGAATAAGCGGATTATGATATAACTATGCACTGTTAGGTGGTTAGTCAATATGAACAATGAATTTGTTTATCTAACAATATATAAATTCCAGTGCATTTTATATCAAGTTTGCGGCTTCCTTTCATGGTGCCTCTGAATTTCTTCACTCCAAACCCAAGTTATATATACAAGTTTAAACAGCCAACAACATCCAGTCGTGGGTGTGGGAATCGCCAGTTGGTATATTTTGTCGCCAGTAAGGAAAATAAATTGCAATTTTCGACATTAGCGAAGCCCAGCATGATCCCCGAATAAACTTTTTACTTGTTATTTTTCATACTTTTATGAAGAAAAAACTGTTTTTTTGTGTATGAGATAAATACATGTATGTGATATTGCAGGAGCCATGGCATGATCTTCTTATATTAGAATTCTCTCTTCCCCAAAAATGATAATAAACTTTTTGCACGTTACTTTTTGCACTCTTAAGAAAGAAAGAAAAAAAATCTGTGTATGAGAAAAGTACATGTGTATGAAATTTTGGGAGCCATGCTACAACCGTGTTATATCTGAATTCGTGTTATAACGGAGCGTGCTATAGCGGGGTCACACTGTAATAGCATATATATTGAGTTCTGAAAATAAGCATGTGCACTCATGAGAAATCTGCATTTGTATGTTGTGCTTCTTACATGAAGACTGACACTGAATTGAAGGTGAAAACAGTTTAACCAGTTTTATAACATTTATTGGCTACTTTTATTGTTTAGAAAAAGTTCTTAATTGCAATGATATTAATAATTAAAACAAATAAATGTATTCATCACAAAATGTGGGGTTTAGAAATTTGGGAGTAATCTGTTGAGAGTAGTTTACTCTTATAGGAACTCACGAGTGTAGTCACAGAAATAGCAGTGCCAGGTTAAAGTAATTCCTAGAACTGCTCAGTCAAAGAGTTTTATTCCATTACAGCACAGGAATCATCATCACATTAATAATAAAAAAAAAATTAATATCCTTGAACAAATTTGGTTGTTAAAAACCAAGGGTATAGTATGTAAAAGATAGGTTCCCCTTATCAGAACTTGCATAGTAAGGTCAGAAATCAAAGCACCTGGTAAAATTTATTTAATCAGCTGATCAGTTACAATGTTTTATTCCATAACAGCTTTTGTTCTGGGAGATTGTGTGGCACTGTACCATTCTTTTAAACTTGTTGTTGTTGTTGTTATAGGGTTTAACGCCATTTTTCAGCACAAGATAGGCTATACATGGCGGCCAGTATTAATGGTGGAGGAAGAACCCTGGAAAACCCCGGGAAGAACCACCGACCCACGAGAAGCTACTGGCAGGCTTTCTCACATACCCACGTTAGCCGAGCCTGGACTCGAACTCACGCAGACAGAGGTGAGATGGCAGTGATCCGTAACGATCAGCGCTTTAGACCACTCGGCCACTCGGGGCCCCCTTTTAAACTTGTGTAACTACTTAATTAAATGCCTATTGTTAATCAGTATAGATTTTTAGTTATTTAATAAAGTGTGTGTGTGTGTGTGTATGTGATTTGGATATTTATCGTAGCTTTAACAATTTTTAGTCATATTGTTATGATGTTGGCAATGTGGCAGTGTATAGTGATGTCTAGCACTGGGACATCATGCCGCTGACATGTAGCATGATGTCCCACCCAGACACATTATCTTGACACCAGGCCAACCAGTCCTAACACTAACCAGTTAATGCTGAGCGCTAATCAAGACAGCTGCTATTACCATTTTTATGAGTCTTTGGTATGACTTGGCTGGGGTTTGAACCCATGACCTCCCGCATCTGAGGCGGATGCTCTAACCACTTAGGCCACCGGAGCGGTCCATACAATAAAGTAATCGTCTTAAAACTAATGGAAAACATAAATCATTTACATTTTAAAAAGGCTCTACCAGGACATTAAACTAATAGATTGAAAAATGTGGCTTCTAAACTAGTAGATTTTTATTGATAACAAATGGATTTTTTTTCTTCAAAATCTGTATTGTCTTCATTCTTTAATAAAGCAGCAGCTCTTGAACATGAATCAGATTCTAATGGAAAATGCTGCAGTAATACAACCAGTTTGTATATTTTGAATGACATGAAAAAGGAAGAGTTGTATATCTCATAGTTCACTGCCTATATATATATATATAAAAGCAGTTTTAGTTTCCTTCACAAGATAAAGGCTGGTAATGACATTATGATCATTAAGTTTCACACTTTGCATGCTCTCAATAGTTTTCTGGTCCAGATTTTCCTTGAATATCGCTTTGTAATTTGTGGAGAATAGAGAATCTACTCTCTGCATCAGCATTAAAAGTGGTAATGGCAAAGCAGCCACACTTGTCCTGCAAAGAAGTTGGTTTTCCTGTGGCTATTTTTTTAAGGTTGCTGACTGCTTTCCAGTATCCCTTCAAACAAAGTTCACCCAGAGGAGGAAGCTCCTGAGTTGGATTTCAGCTGTGTTCCAGTCTCATATTTATTAGCTGGTGGTTTTTAACATTATGAGAAAGCACATGTTTTGGCATTTTGACATGAATTGAACAAAAAATATATGAATTGTTCAAATATTCTTCTAAAAACATATTGAACAAAGCAATAACAATTAAGCAATACAAAAACTGGAAATATTCAAGTTTTTCTGCCAAAAATCATTGTTTGGTCAGTCTGTCTGTTGTATCTAACCTCCACCAAAGGTCAGCCAGTTTGTATTTAAAGACTCAAAAGCCATCATGGACCAACTTGGATCCCTTAATTGCTTTTAAGAATTCATAAAACATTCCACATTTGGTCTTAGACTCTTCAGATTGTAACAATAAGGTAATCAATTAACAGATTCTTGCGTACACATGTTAGCCTTCTTAAGCCTATTACTCAACTACACATCACTGCACCAGTATAATATTTCTGGTCCCCAAATAGACTGGTTCCCACCGGTTCTGTAATGGGTGAATAGATTGCATAAAAATGCCATTTTATAAAATAAATATTTTAAAATCTTTTATTTTTTTAATTTCAATTATAAAACAGTATGTGATGTAGATGGTCTTTAAAATGGTATTTTTGTTCTACTGCCGATAGAATCACATGTATGGACAGTTGAGCGTCAGTCCCTTTAAGGGACTCTAGGTTTAAAATCTTCCAGAGATTGAATATGTGTAAAATTCATGATAATTCTTTCACCCACCAAACAGTAAAAGATGTTTAGGAAATTGACTAGTTTGTGCTACTTATTAGTGAAATTTTCTGCTTTAAGGTTTGGTGCCATTTTTCCTGAAGAGAAGCAACTTGCCTGAAGAGAGTGGAAGTGGTACTAGAGTGCTGCAGTACTTCACACATGCAGACAATGATGGCTTAAAAATTAGATGGGCACATGGAGTTAACACAAAGCAGACTCTTGAAAGAGCACTTGAGAGTGGTTAGTTGTTCATTGGGTTACGAATGTTTCTCTTGCTACCTAAAAAAGTGGTCTGATAATGTGGTCTGACAAAGTGGCTCCCTCCCTTTCTATTATATGGCCACCTTAAGCTGGAAATCAAAATGTTGTGATGTCTGTCTGTACATTCATCCTTATGTTTCTTATTTTGTTTATGCACAATAACAAAAGCTCTTCACGTTGGCCATTACCAAATTCGTAAATACGTGTAGCTTGCATTGGAGGTAAGGAAGAAACCAGTTAGTTTTGGGCATAAAAGAGTCACAATGGCTGAAATGAGGAAAACTGTTCCCACATAACATGACACATATACCAGATACCTTGACTAAACTTTGTAAGAATGACAGACATTGACTTTGGGATCAAATGGTCAAAGTGAATTGAAAAAGAAAAATGGTTTCCATACAATATCTCGCCTGTTTGATATTTTGTTTCAGCACAATAACTCTAGTTTTCCGCTATCATTCATTACCAAATTTTTTAAGTTGCTTGCATTTGAAGCAAGAGAGAAACCTATCAATTTCAGGCAATAAAGTTCAGAGGTCAAGGTCATTGGCACTAAAGATTAAAAACTGTTTCCACATGTTACTTGTATACCAAATACCTTGACCAGATTTTGTAAATACTTTGCATATTTGAGGTAAGAAAGACTTATTGATGATGGGGTCAAAATTTCAATGGTTCTAGTTTCAGTTAATGTTGGTTGTAGAGTCTGAATAAAGTGGAGATAAAGCCTTATTACAGTAAAACCTGTTATGAGAGACTGCCCCTTCTGCCAACAAAAAGCGGTCTCTCAAGACATGTGGTCTCTCATAGCAGGCTTGTACAAAAAGACCAGTTTCCACGGTCCAGTTTCAGAACAATTTCAAGAAAAATAACCACAATCACTGTACATATATTGTATTCTTTATTAATATTTCTTGCTAAAATATTGTATGCATTCATCTAAAAATAAAATTATATAGCAATAAAGATATGCTTCTGTCATTAAACATGAAATCACATTTACATTTGAAGATCAAATATTTTAGCATATGAAATCGTTTCTGAATTACTTCTTTTTCTTTATAACAACCTAAATTTGTTTTATCGACGTTTAAACTGCTTTTTTGCGAGTGGTCTGCTCTTTTTCACTTCTTTCAGTTACAGTAATTTTCTCCAGCCTTAAAATTTGTCTCTTTTTAGTTCGAGGTTCATCCATTGTCATTAAGGTTCTAGGTGTTAAAATTATTAGTGCTCAGTTGTAATATCGAACGTAAAGACAGTTTTGACTGGGCTGTGGGAAAATATGAAAAATCTATACATGTGCATTACATATCTAACAATTAATGAAATAAAAAGAAACAATTATCTCATCCAGAAACAGAACCATTTACTCAGAGACAAAAGTCAACGACTTCATTCAAAGATGACATACTAGGATAAACTCTATAAGCTAAGTGTGTAACCTGGTCGCACCAACTTGAATAGACGACAGCTTTGTGATTGGGCTGTAATCACTTAACATCGGGGGAAAAAACAACAAACATCACAAGTCTTGAACACTATCACTCGAATCCCACAAACGATTCTCTCTTGCTGGTTTAATAGACAATGACCTTATTCACCCCCGACAATGCGGATTAACTCTAAAGACAAACAATATACGCAAACACTACATCAACTTTGGCACCACAACGGCAATTCGTGACATGTACATTAGCCTGGTTTACGGACTGTAGCATCAATCAACGTAGCAACAATCCTTTTTTTTTTAATACTCCTTTTATGCTTGTTTTTGATCAGAACAATCGTTACTAATCAAGCGGTCGTTGTAAAAATTGATTTGTCTGTCTACCATATGCGTCATTATTTTTTCAAATTCACTGATATGATTCTGGAAAACTAAGACCACCGTCTATGAAGATCATTTTTATGTGGTCCCTGGAGTGTTCATTATACATGGGTTTGACTGTAATTCAGCATATGATTGGTTAATAATTTATATCTAAAACTATGTACAATTTTTGTCAGTACTATTTTTGCACTGATTAAATTATGCATATAAGTTTTATAATTGGTGCCATGAATTTAAAAATACAAAGAAACATTGCCTCATCTGATAAAACAGTGTGACCCATAGCACCATCAAAAGTGTAACCACAAATGAAAATGCCAATAATAAGGTCATTAAGTACAAAGGAACAAAATTTTTATATATGTCAAATTTATTTAACTACACCAAATCAAAATTAAAACCATACTTTTATGCTTCAAGCTGAAATCAATATGGTGGAAGGGGATGTGATGCTAAAGGGTCAGGGGACAAATGTCAAGACCCTCATTCCCGTGATGGCCCACCTTCCTGCCACTGATGGAGAGATGACTCTAGATGAGTGGATAGATAGAGTGCTCCAAACACCTCGAAAAGGATTTAAACTAGACTTTCAGACTATGGACTCTGTAGAGGTGTCACTGCAGAAGCTACATGATATAAAAAACAAGGTAATATCTGTTGAGTTATTGTGAGTTTAAGATATTGCAAATCATACTAATATTAGATAATGTTTTAAAAATTTCAATGGTTCTCTCGTCTTTCAAGACAGTTTTTAGGGTCCATAATGGCCGACTTCAGTATAGCAATAATGATTGAAAATTTTATGAATGCTTGTGTATATGTTGAGGATGGAGTGGGGAGGGGAGTGGGGCTAAAACATTGTAATTGTTTTAGACAAAACTTAGATGCCTTTCTAAAGCAAAATAAGTTTTTGACTGAGCTTTTGACCTTTTCACAAGGTCTTCATCAGAGGAATGACTTCTGGACTGGAGTCACATAATCAACTAAATTTTGATCACATGACAAAATTCTTCTGTACAAAGGTGTAAGTTCCAATCCAGAATCATAGTTCAACACTGGCTCCCCCTCCATGATTTCAGTAGCTTCCCATATTTTTATCCAGAGGGTATCATTCTCTATACCAAGTACTCTGATGTTATCCCAGCTGCCATCAGGAATTCACCAACTGCCATCAGGAGTTCTTTGTTGGTGTATAAAGAGTTCTTTGACTCTTGTTTCAAGGCTTCTAATGGTCTCTCCAATGTAGTCTTTTCCACAGTTATCACACTGGAGTTTATACCTGATTGAGCACTTCTTACTCAAAGGAGTGTGCTCTTTGGGAGGTACCATTATTCAGCGGATGGTGTTATATGGCTTGTGGATCATATTAGCTCCATTTTGGGTTATTTGTAATCCTTCAGAGAATCCAGCAATACATGCTAAAGGATCAGTTACATATCTTTCTCCTGTTTCCTTCAGATGGTTTAGTTGATCATGTGACTCTAGCCCAGAAGTCATTCTTCTGATGAAGACCTTGTGAAAAGGTTGAAAACTAAGGAGTCAAAAACTTATTTTGGTATATATGAAGTCTCATTAACTGCAAATGGCTGTAACAGGTAACAATATTCATTCAAGTAATAATTTTAGTTTATTTAAATTAAACATGTTTTTATAATTTATAGTATTTGTAGAAAAATAATGTATTACATAGGAAAAACCTTTATATTGTTTTCTTTTAACTCTTATTGCCATGCAATTGATAGACCAATTCAAATGCAGTGGTTTAATTTTAGTGATGGGTTCCATAGTGGTACCACATTACATCCAGAATTGTTTTTGAATGAAGGGAGGGAGAGCTACATTTCATATTTTTACTGCCTTTTTATCCCTTGAAGTTCCCTTGCTGATTTTTTCTTTCAAAAATGCACAGAAAGTATAACTTTGAATTTTTAGTTGATCTTAACATTTAGAATGCATATGGCAACTATTTGTTTCATTTTATGTACAAGATATTGTTATTTGGATAACATAGTTAGTACTTATTAATGACCTGGATTATTTGGTTATGCATCTTTGTTACCGCTATACAAATTTGCAGTGGCTAAATCAGTGATTTAGTTTGATAGACATACAGAGACTATCCTCTTATCTCCTTCCACAACCACTTGGCCCTTTCACTGAAATAAGTTTTGATTCATTTTGCATGTGTGGCCTACAAAACATAGAATAAATTTTAAATGATTTCTTTAACCACTGAACAGATTTTGATTGGATTGTACTGAAAGCATCTTGGCAAGAAGACCTTTTGGTAGTTTACACAATGTTGCTGGTCTGCCATCAGGTATGGTCACCATTAGCAAAATAGAAAAACCATTCCATGTTCCATCAACATTTACTGTTTACAACTTCTCAAAACCCTCATGATCTGTTTCAAGCAAAGGTTCCATTCATCCTGGCATAAAGGTCTCTCAAGTTTACACAAATGATGAAAATCCATTATCAAATATGGCTACCATTACTTAAAATAGAGAATTTTTCTAATGACTTCTTGTCCAAAACCACTGAAAACAATTTTGGACATATTTGACAGAAAGCATCCTGACAGGAAGACCTTTTAAGTTTTTACAGCAAGTACTGATGTGCTTTAAAATGCCATATTACTAAATAAAAGGAAGCCTTAAAAAGACTTTGTCTCCAAAATCAATAAAAATTGATAGGTTGACTAAAAGCATCATGGCATGAAGTCCTTGCAGATTTGTACAACATGATGCTGATGAGTTATCAGATATGGTTACCATTAGCAACAATAGAAAAATCTATCCATTGTCTGCCAGCAGTAGCTACTTTTAATTTCTCAACAGCCTCATATGGCTGATTTCAACCAAACTTGGCACAGAGCATCCTTGCTTAAATGTTTTTCAGGTTTATATCAATGATGTTGATCTACCAGTAAATATGGTTGCCATTGCAAAAGATTGAAAATCTTTCAATGACTTCTCCAAAACCACATAATAGAATCTGACCAAATTGTCTGAAAGCATCCTTGCATGAAGATAAGGTTTTAAAGATTTATAAATAGGATGCCAATCTGGCATGAAATATGGCCACTTTTACTAAAACTAGAAGAAACATTCATCAACTCCAAACACATGGAAAAGAATTTGATCAAACTTCACAGAATGCATGTTATTAAAACCATTAAAGTTCATACAGATGATGCCCGCCAATCTGGAATGAAATATGGTTGCAGTTACTAAAAACAGACAACCTTTAAACAACTTGTTCTCCAAAACTGCTGAACAGAATTTGCTTAAATTTAAAAGAAAGCATCATGCCATGAGGATCTTTTAAATATATGCAAAAGTATTGATCTGTCATCAGATATAACAGTTGATATTAAAGACAACAAAAAATTAAATGACTTTTCTCTGAAAGCTCAGAATAGCATCTGACCAAACGTGACAGAATGTAGCCATGCATGAAGACCCTTCATATTGTAACAAATAAAATGAATGTTACTAAAGCTCTGAGGGACTTCTCCGAATCATCAAATATATTGGACTAAATTTCATTGAAAGCATCCTGGTATAATGACCTTGAGGCTTATACAGATATCAAATATAGCTGCTGTGTTGTAAGCTCAAAAACATTTCAGCATCTTTGTCCAAAATTACTGAATAGAATTTTACCAAAGTTCAGAGAAAGCATCCTGAACAGAATCTGACAAACTTTGACACATATTGTTGCATTGTGGCCTTGCAGTATTGGAGAAATGATCCTAATGTTCCATTTTTATAGAGAAATATTGAAACACTGGTTTTCATTACATAAGAAATCAACAGTACTGCAGAAATTTGAAGAGAAAATATCATACTGAAACAAATTTCTTGGCCTCTTGGGCCTCTTGTTCAGTATTGATTTAGATTTTTTAAATAATATGATGTGAAGTCTTTTTGACCTTTTTATGTGGCATATGATAAGGATAATAGATTATTCAAGTCCTTTCATGAATTCACTTAAAATCCTGATTTTGTTTAATCTCAGATCAAGGTTCCTGTATGGCTGCATGCTGATATTCATCAAGGCCCACATGGTGATCCACCAAAAGTTGAAGCCATTCGATTCATCCGCACGATCCAGCGTCTCTTTCCAGATTGCACTATCTCTCTGGGATGGACTTCTGGATTTCACACAGATCTCAGCCAGAGTGGATACACATGGGAGATGGTGTTTGATATGTACTATTTTATCAACAAATATAGTCTGGAGAGAAAAGTGGTTTTCTCAGTCCGATCAGCTTTCATATCCAACTCATTGCCACAATTAAAGTGGCTAATTGATAACACAGGTGGTTCCATATTGGTTTGGCACAGTCCAGAAAACATTCCACATGTGGGGGATTTGATGTACATTTCATACAAGTTTCCACCTCCTCAAACATTTTTTGATTTGAATCATGAAGAAATGGATGTGTTTTTGCAGGAACATCGGCACAACTCTAGACCTAAGCTTGATCCTCTGGTCTTGCAACGAGAAACTGTAGTTTTTCGCCCAGAAGCATGGTTGAAAATGGGTTTTCACATCCAGATTCATTCCATTCTACCTAGTACAGAAGCACTTGTATTGACAAATAAGGTAGTATATGTAGTCAGTAAGACAAAATATCAGCCAAGTGACAAAGTCAAGCTAATGGGGAGAATACAATTTCTTAATCCCAAAAAACTTGAAGCTGAGAAGGGCATTACAGGACTTAGTATTTATGTACGGCCAACAGAGTACGTTGATTATGAACGCATTGTGGGCATAAGATGTTTTCTTGGAATTGATGGCCAGATAGAAGTGGGGCCTAGTCACATGGATAATGTACCTGATTTTAGAAGATCACAAAATATCACTCCAGGCTCTATGAATTGTTATCGATTCACTGTGCAAAATACAGACAAAGAAATTGTTTTCACAGTAAATGTTCAGCATGAATGCAACACATTACGTAGCAGTCAACCTGATCAACAAGTTCATGCCAGGTTAACAGTACCTCTGCCACAGGGAATTCCAGATGGTGAATTCCCCTTCATTATCAAGCTAGAAGACAGCAAAAGGACTGCTGTATTTGATGAACTGACCATTAAATACATATCATAAACTTTTATGGCATTTCACAGGGTTAAGGAGTATTCCAGAATTAAGCACAGTCATAAGTTGGCAATTAAAAATACCATGTATACTCTCTTATGAGTCCAAGTGCAAAGTGCACAAACCCAGATCTGCCATTTGCATAATGCGCTAGAAGATCTGGGTCTGTGCAATTTGTTAGGAGTAATCAGTAGAACAACTAGCATAGACCCTGATCTGCAGGCGCATTATGCTACAGCAGAGCAGGATTTATATTGTTTGCAGTTGGACTCGACTTATAAGCGAGTATATGTGGTACTTTGAATATAGTGAAGGCTTTATTAAAATAATATTCCCATTTTCCTTTACTTTTTATAAAAATTTACTCTTTATCATCTCTATTTCTTCACAAAGGATTGCTGGAAAGACTGGCCAAGATTGACATTTTAAAATTAAGTATGTATTTAATGACTGTGAAGATAAACACTTTTGTAAGATAAATATTAAATATAGACTTTTTAAAAGGTTGATAGAAGTTAAAATAAAGGTGAAATAGGTAAAATCATTAAAAGATAAAATACATTTAGAACTGATATTTTGATATGAGAGAGAGAGATGGATGTGCAAAAGTGTGTACTTTGTGCATATAGTTGTGATTTATGTTCAGGGCATAGGAAACTTTAACAGTAAGGAAAAGTTACCTAAGTGGAGTTTGATTCATGTACTGTACATTCACTTTAATTTCCTAGCATTCCACCTCTATTTTTTTCACAAATATTTACATGGTTTTAGTGATGAGGTGAATGTTATTCTCATGTAAATCAAACGTGTTGATTGCAACCACTCAGGGGGACCAACTCAATGTATGTTTTACAGAATAGCTTGTTACGTCTTATACAGCTTTGATCTTTGTATGATGGAAATTGCTGAGCGTGTTTGTCTTTTTTATTTGTATTGCAGTGATTATGTACAATTTTGTCATAGTAACAGACAACAAAAACACTTTCCATTATGATATAGGACGTTAGTTTTTTTCTTCATTTGTTATAAAAACAAATCTTAGAATCATCTTTCATTCACTACAAACATTCCCTGGGAGCAATATTGTGAATTTTCTTGTACATTATTTACATATCAATGTATAAAATTATGTGATGGGAGTTGATATTTTAAAGGATTCTTGTATATCTGATGTACATTCCATTTTTCTTAG
Organism: Megalonaias nervosa; assembly: GCA_016617855.1. Taxonomy (NCBI): domain Eukaryota; kingdom Metazoa; phylum Mollusca; class Bivalvia; order Unionida; family Unionidae; genus Megalonaias; species Megalonaias nervosa. Next base: position 25,861 of record JAECUM010047197.1, read on the forward strand.
ATTAAAATGCCTCTGTTTACCTCTTAAATTTTTCATATACCAGTAATAGAAGCAGTTAAGCATCAGTTGCAAGTGCATTTTAATTTTATAGAAAAATTGTGTATGGGTTGTGATTTATAACAATGGTATTAAATTTTCTTAGTGTAATTTCTGTGACCCTAAAGTTACATGGGGCATGAAACATGTTTTGTAGTACTTTTGATGAAACATGTTTTGTAGTACTTTTGATGAAACATGTTTTGTAGTACTTTTGATGAAACATGTTTTGTAGTACTTTTGATGAAACATGTTTTGTAGTACTTTTGATGAAACATGTCTTTGTAGTACTTTGATACAGCCTGTACATATTTTTTTTTACAAAAATGTGCTTTCAAACAATTATTAATTAGAATTATCTCATATGTTCATAACTTTTGCTTATGTAATTTTATAGAAATTGTTGTAATAATCAGAAACATGTATATTGGTAAATTTATAGATGAATTCATAAACCTTATATATACTAAATGGAAGCAAAGCATTTTATTACATACAAGAATTTCAATCATATGTACAACTCATTAACATGGTTAGTCAGAAGACATTGTGGCTTTTCTACAAAATTCCATCGTGGAAATACTTTCGTGGAGTGATGCAACATAAAATAAAAAATGGGAAATAACTGGAAAGTGGCAGAGAACTCAAATGTTTAAGCATGTTATGCAAAATAAAACCATTCAGAAAGCATTATGATACATTTATAGAATTATTTGCACAAATTTAGTAAAAGAAAGCTCTCTAGTAAGATTGTACTTTAAAGAAGAAACTTGTGAATGTTTCTGCCATGGAAATGAATCATCTCAGAGAAGTCATATAACCTTTGCTATAATGGTGTATGATTCATCAGTTGGTAAACAAAGTACATATACGGAGGTGTTTTCAGATGGAAGATCACAAATGTGTTCCAGTAGGGCTGTGCTGTAGGATAAGAGTTGTACTGTTAAATAATTTTAACAAATGTTTTTTTCTTTTATTGTACAGTTTCCACATTGAAATTACTAGTATATATATAACCTTTTTTATATGCCAACCATGAGGCAAGAGTGCTTTATGTTTTATTGTCAATACATCAGTTATGAAGTTTGATTTTTGCAGAATGATTTGAATTGTCCACTGTCTAGAATTATAAAACTTTGTGGATAGCTTGCACTTGGTGTCAAACGTTTAAAGGTCAAAGTCACCATGACTATAAGAAAACTGGTTTCTGCACAATCAGCAGAGTTCTGTTGTTGTTGTTTTTGTTGTAGGTTTTAACACCATTTTTCAGCATAAGATAACTATACATAGCCGCCAGTATTAATGGTGGAGAAAGAACCCGGGAAACCCCGGAAAGAACCACCGACCCACAAGAAGCTACTGGCAAGCTTTCTCACATACCCACATTGGCCGAATCCGAGACTCGAACCCACGCAGACAGAGGTGAGATGGCAGTGATCCGTAATGGAGAGCGCTTTAGACCACTCAGCCACTCGGGACCCCCAGCAGAGTTCTCAACCATATGCAGTTAACAAATTTTGTGGCTGACTTGCACTTGGGGATAAAGAACAATCCAATCAATTTCAAGGTTGAAGGTCATGGCCACAGTGACTGAATGAAGAAAAATATTTTCTGCACAATTAATCCTCCACCATCTTGAGTTGACAAACTTTGTGATTGGCTTCCACTTTGTGGTAATGAAGAAGCCTATTGATTTCAGTGTTAAAAGGTAAAAGCTCACGGTCAATATGACTGAAAAATGACAAATGGTTACCACACAATTACATTAGCTGTACATCACATACCTAAAATAAACTTTGTGGCTGGCTTGCAATGGGGGTAGGGAAGAAGCCTGTCAATTTTTGAGGTCAGAAGGTTAAAGATCAAAAAGGTCACTTTTTCTGAAAGAATTGTTTTTGCACAATAATTTTAGTTGTACATCAGAGACCTAGCACAATTTTGTGGATGACTTGCACTTAAGAAGCCTACCAATATTGGGGTCAAGGGTCATTGTCACTCTGACTGAAGGGGAAAAATGTTGTTGTTTTTTGTGGCAAATATCTTAATTAATAGCCATGTACCTTACCATTGGTATCAAAAAAGCATGTTGATCTTGGGGTCCAAAGGTAAAGGTCATTGACTGAAAGAGGAAATGTTTTTTGCATAGTAACTTCAGTATCTTGACCAAAGTTTGTGGAAGGTTTAAGAGGGGGAAAAGGCTTATTGACTTTGTGGTCAAAAGGTCAAATGTCAGGGCCATTGTGGCTCCAAAAAAAATGGGTCTTGGAGAATAACATTTGCTTATTAAGGTAATAAAGAAACCTATAGATTCTGGGGTCTAAATGTACCACTGGTTATGGCAAGTCTAATAGAAACAGCATGGTTTCTGTATATTAGTTTGTCGTAACCCAACATTGTGGTCATTGAGATCCCTTGCTCAGTAATCTCCATACCATACTAGTGCCAGCATTGAAAACTACTAATCATTGGGCATAATATAATACACCATTCACTGTTTTTTAGGCATTGTATCTTGTTTTCTTGTACACCTAAAAATGAAATAACCTACAATAAAAGAAAATCATGTATTATTAGTTTACTGTGTGTTGTAATTGTACAAGGTTTGTAGCCACTCACAGCCCTTGTGAAAGGTTTATGGTTCAAATAAATCAATCCCAGTATTCCTATGGGTATGGTTGTGTTGCAAAGAAATCATGATTTGTTTGATTTTTACTGAAATAGAGACAATGTGAGACAACAAAATTAACATGCCAGGTTGCATGGGGAATAAAAATGCCTAATCAGATAAAAGTTTTCTACTTTCAGTGCTTTACTTCTCTAATAAATGTTACAGTATCATTTCCTTCACTGAATATTACATTTTTATATCTTTACTTGTAATTGGTAAAATACACCCATTACTGTGTTTAGATACCATTAAACACTAATACTGTATACATATATTCCTCCATTGCTGTTTTGAACTGTATTCCAGTTCCCCATGTCACGCATGTCTACCTCTGTCCATGCCAATACAGAAGGGGTGAATTGTAGACAAAAACTGCCATTGCCATTTGTGGTTGTCCACTCTGGCACGATTTTAATCAAATTCACCCCTTGAGACATCTTATGAACTAGGTTGATGAGCACATTCTGCACATATTTGGCCTTCGATCGTATTAGCGTAGGACTTGATAATGCAGAACCTTGTGAATACTCTGCTAATGCAGAACCTTGTGAACACTGCTAATGCACAACCTTGTGAATACTCTGCTAATGCACAACCTTGTGAACACTAATGTGCAACCTTTTGAACACTGCTAATGCACAGCCTTGTGAACACAATGCTAATGCACAACTTTGTGAACACTGCTAATGCACAACCTTGTGAACACTCTAGCTTTCATAAAGATTTCAACTAAATTTACTGTGAAGTTCCATCTCGACAAAAGCTCAGACTTGTTTGATGATGAACTTTTTCTGCTCAGAATTATGGCCTTTGATCATCCTCTTGGCTAATGTACAACCTTGTGAACCCTATTATCCACATTTTTCATTTGATTCAAATCTCACCCAACAAGTTCAGGCATGTAGAATACACCAGATGCACCCACCTGCATGTAGAAGAAACTGACAGGCATCCTTTTTACCCTACAATGCATCCTATTTTGTAACGAGTGCAATTTTTATTTGAAAAAATCTGACTTTGTATTTTAAGGAATGTACCCTTTTTTCGTGTGCCTTTTAAGGGATAAATAAACATACTGTATAGTCGGGATGGTTCTGATGTGCCATTAAACTTTATACATGTAAAAATACACACAGACATTGATTTAAGCTATATTTGAAATTAAGCTTTATCCCAATAAGAGCTTGGAAGACTTGATTACAATCAGATTTGCGTTGAAGCATTATTTTAACAATATCTCAAATGAGTCTGATGATGAACAGATTTTTACCATATGTTGGCACTTCATCAACTTTATAATCTAGCATTCACACTTTTCCCCAGTAAAATTGACAGTAAAGCTTTAACTCTGACAGCAAGATCTTGGTTGTTAAGTTGAAATAATTAAACAAAAGTTTGACAAGTTTGATGAGGACCAGATTTTGCTGAATTTAAATATGCATGAGCAGCAGTAGAGCTGAACCCTACAACTTTGTAGAGACCTTATTTATAAAAAATAAAGGTTCCTACAGAGGCTGAAAAAAAAGGTCAATAACATAAACCGAACCTCCTAACTTTTATTATTACCATATAGTTTGAAAAACGGATAATAAATCGTTTGGGTTAGCTCATTTTCCGTTACTTTTTGTTGACGTATTTTTTTTTTATAGATTTTTATGCGATTTCGTTTACTCACGGGTCAATCAATTTTTTGTCGTTCAGCAGCTCTACTGCTGCTATGAATTAAACAGCCATTATAGATATTATCAATAATGAGTATTGGAGAACCACACTCAGCTAAATTATTTAAACCTATCACTGAGACCACTAAAGGTATTCTACCTGTGTTAGAGAAAACCGCTGAAGAAACTGGAAAAATAGCAAGAAGAACAAAAAAGACAAAAGAAATTTTACGTGAACTTCTAGCCGAAATAGCTGCTGCGATGCCAGTCCCGGAAATACCTGAGGATGAAGATCAACCTGAAGGTGCTGAAGAAGAAGATGATGAAGCAGAAGGTGCTGAAGCACTAGCCCCTGAACCAAAATCAGTATATCCTATAATTAATGCTGAATTGATAAATAAATTTGGTGAAGTAACTATTAAAACAATTAACAATATTGAAAACCTACAAAAATTAGCTAAATTTGCTATGGATAATTTTAGTCAAAGAGATAAATTAATGAAACCTGAATACGATAAATATATTAAAGACATTGATCAATGGCACAAATATTTATATCGCATATACAAGAATGTTCAACAAGCTAGAAATGATGATCCATCATATCGGATTTATAGTAATGAAATTAAAAAATTAAAACAATTAAGAAAACAAGAAGAAGAAATGGAAAGAAAAAAACGTAAAAGACAACAATCTCCAAAACCATTTGAGCGATCACTTCGTGATTATCCAGAATCATTCAAAACACCATCGAAACCAAGTAAAAAAGCATCACGACGAACACCACAACAATCTGAATCACCACTACCACAACAACAACAAAAAGCACCAGCATTACAACAATTACAAGAACTAAAACAAGAGCTAGAACAAAAAAAACAAGAACGACGAGAAAAAATAAAACGATTGCAATCACCACCGAAATCAAGTGAAGAAGAAGAATATTGGCCGTCAGACACCTCTCCTGGCGCAACTGGAAGTGGTCTAGGAAGTGGTCTTATTACTTGTCCCAATAACGTTCTTGCTGATGTCGATCGATTAGAAATTCTCATCGGAGGAAAACGAGCTGGTAATAATTCCCCAGAAATCATTAATGAAGTAGCTGATATTTGTAAACGATTATTTAGTGGCGGCATCATGGATATTAATGTATATCGATCCCTCATTAATGAAATCGCCGACGATTATTATAGTGATTAAGTATGTAATTAGTGATAAAAACAGTTAATAATAACAATGATCGTGCATGGTACTCAACGTGTACCTACCATGGTCAGGGTAATAAACTCTCGATTACCGGTATACAAAACGACCTACGGAGATGGACTAGGTGATGTTGTTCAGGGTCTATTTAGAAGAATAGCCTCAAAAGCAATACCGATTACAAAGCAGCTGGGAATGAAAGCTATTGATGTTGTTCGTGAAAAGGGTATAGGCGCTGTTGGTAATCTTGCTAGCAAAGCATTCTCAGCAATTAAAGATAGACTATCACGATTAATACGCAGACCACAAGCGACCCGACCTCAACCTGTGAAAATACCTAGCACTGAGGTGATGCCCGCGGATGTCAGTAAAATAATAAATCAAGCAGCTAATCAAAAACTAGCGGAGTTAGCTGATATCCCGATGTCGGAAAAAGAAAAAAATATAACCGCTAGTCTGATAGCAGGAAGTGGTCTTCGAGTTAGACGAAGACGATAATAATAAAGATGTTTAAGCGCATATCTGACCCCGCGTTTGACATGGATGCACCAGTTCTCAAAGATGAGTCTGTGCGCGATTATCAGTATTATTCTTACGACGCGCGAATTCCAGATCAGCGTGGACGAATCGAACTACAGGTTCAGGATACAAGTAGATATTTCCTACCCGCTGAAGCATTCATTGAAGTAGAAGGTAGACTTTTAAAAACAGATAACACAGATTATGGAATTGGTGATCGATTTGGTTTTGTGAATAACGGTATTATGGCTTTGTTTGATAGCGCTACGTACATGATTGATGGAAAAATATTGAATCAATCCAGAAAGATGTTGATGTTGCCACGACAATACTAGGCCTTGCAAGATACAGCGACGATTATTCAAGATCGGCTGGTCCATCAATGATGTTTGCAAAGGACACAACTGATCAACCCGAACAGAGGAACGTAACAATGAATGCAGCTGGAACTGAAGTTGCATCAATGAATGAAAACTTCAACTTGGGATTTGCATCTCGTAGAGCA
>JAECUM010047198.1:0-18678 GCA_016617855.1 Megalonaias nervosa
ATATTAAAATTTAAAAATTATAATCATAAACTAAATATTTCTATTGTTATTTACGCCGATTTCGAGTGTCTACTCGTTCCCTTAGCTGGAGCAGAAAATAATCCGAACAAATCAAGTACTAGAAAAATACAACAGCATATTCCCTGCGGTGTAGCTTATAAAGTAGTTTGTTGTGCCAGCGATAAATTTTCATCTCCAATAAGGTTGTATAGAGGTGAAAATCCTGCCGTGTGGTTACTAAAAAATTTAATAGACGAAGTTAATACAATTTCTAACAGATTACTTAGAACAGCTCCGATCAGAATAACATCTAAACAACAACTCGACTTTGATGAGGCAGTTAATTGTCATATTTGCGAACAGTTGCTGGGGGACTCCAAGGTGCGAGATCACTGTCATTTGACCGGCCAATATCGTGGAGCAGCTCATAACAGTTGCAATTTGAAATTTCATGCTCCAGATTTTATTCCCGTAGTTTTACATAACTTTCGTGGCTATGACAGTCACATAATTGTAGAAACTTTTGGTGATAAAAACATTAAATCTAAACTAAAATTGAATAACGTAATAAAATGTATTCCAAATAATTTTGAAAAGTATATGTCGGTGACCCTCGGCAAATTACGCTTTATCGACAGCATGCAATTTATGGCAGCATCATTAGACGAGCTCGTTAAAGGCTGCAGTAATTTCAATAATCTGCGAAGCTGCTTCGGTGAAAACTATGTCGATCTGACCAAAAAAGGTATCTTTCCTTATGAATATCTCGACGATTGGAGCAGATTTAATGAAACTTCTCTACCTGACAAAGATAAATTTTACTCGCAGCTCAAAAATGAAAACATCAGCGACGACGAGTATAAATATGCACAAGATATGTGGAATAAATTTGCCTGTAAAACATTTGGCGATTATCACGATTTATATCTGAAAACGGATGTATTATTGCTAGCAGATGTTTTCGAGAATTTTCGTCAGGTTAGTCATGCAAATTACGGATTAGACCCCTGTTGGTATTATTCTGCTCCAGGGCTGTCTTGGGACGCTCTACTAAAAACTAGCAAAATAGAATTAGATCTCTTAACAGATGTCGATATGTTTAACTTTATTGAAAAAGGCATCAGAGGCGGAATTAGCGTCATAACAAAAAAATATGCAGCGGCTAATAATAAATACCTAAAAAATCACGATAAAAATCTTCCGTCGAGTTACATTATTTATCTCGATTGTGTGAATTTGTATGGGTGGGCCATGTCACAGCCAATGCCTTGCGGTGGATTTCATTGGATAACTCCAAACCAATTTCTTAAAGAAACTGAAAAAAATCTTCCGAAAGATATTTCATACTTTGTTGAAGTTGATCTAGACTATCCCAGTTCGTTACATGACCTACATAACGACTATCCATTTTGCGCAGAGTCGATGACGATTGGTTACAGTTTATTATCGCCTGAACAACGAGCAGTGACAACGGCAAAATGTTCTATCGTTAACAAGCTAGTTCCAAATTTATTAGATAAAAGAAATTACGTCATGCATTACAAAAATCTAACGCAAGCAGTAGATGCTGGACTAATTCTGAGAAAAGTCCATCGCGTGTTAAAGTTTAATCAGTCGCGGTGGATGGCGGCATATATTGACTTAAATACGAAACGTCGTGCCGTAGCTAAAACTGAATTTGAGAAAAACTTTTTCAAGTTAATGAACAATTCAGTATTTGGTAAGACTATGGAAAATATACGCCGGAGAGTTTCGATTGAGATCGTTAATGATATCAATCGCAGAAATAAATTAGTTAGCGACGATGGTTTTGTTAGTATAAAAATATTTAATGAAAATCTTGCCGCAATACAACGACGAAAGACAAATTTAAAGTTAAATAAGCCAATCTATGTTGGTGCAGCTGTACTTGATATATCAAAGTGGCTGATGTACGATTTTTATTATAATTTTACCAAAAAAATGTGGCCAGATTCAGAGTTGCTATTTACTGACACTGACTCGTTAGTATATAATATAAAATGTGATAATGTCTATCAGAATATTTACGATAATAAAAATTTGTTCGATTTATCAGATTATCCAACTTGTAGTGAATTTCATGATAATTCTAACAAGAAAGTTATTGGAAAAATGAAAGATGAGTTTATGTTTGTGCCTGTGAGAGAGTTTGTTGGACTAAGAAGCAAAATGTATGCTGTCATATTAGATGACAATAAACTGACCAAGAAAGCTAAAGGTATCCCTCGCGGATATGTGAAAAAAATGATGCATTTTGAGGATTTCAAAGCTGCTCTTAACAATAGCGTCAGTTTTATTAAAACCAATGTAATTAGGACTAATTATCATAAGCTTGAAACAAATACAATTATAAAACGTGGACTAAGTAATTTCGACGATAAAAGGTATTGCAAAGATGGACTTAATACTCTCGCGCTTGGACATTATTTAAGTAATATTGTCTAAGCATCAGAAATAATGTTTGAAAATTTAACATTAGCCGATGGAGTTAATAGCAAAATAAAAAAAATAATGGTAAATAACCAACAGTTATCATTTGAACTTAATGATGAAATTTCAGGTATTTGTTTTAGTAAACTTGACAGAATAAAACTTTCTCTTATTAGAACAGATGATAGCAAGTATTTTCCGTATCTCGAAAATCTGCGAGACGAGCTTGCACAAAAATATGAAAATTTACACGATCCAATAAGCCAAGGTCAGTACACAAAAATTAATATCGACCTGGACAGATCAAAGGTTTTTGCAAAAGGTAGCAAATATCTTCTAAACAAATTAGCAATGAAAGAGTTATTCGAAAGTCGCCGTAAGGTATCTGGCAGAATTAAATTCTTGTTATATAATTATGAAAATATGTTATACTTAATAGCAAAATGTGGACATACTTTTCATAGGATTAGAAATATAACTGTATCTATGTTTTAATACTGTTCCAGCTAAGATTTGTAGTAATCAAACATAGCATATGTGTGTGATTTAGATTTTAACGTTGCTTTTACACTATATTTTTTGGCTATGACAATCAGATGATCAAGCGAGACAACTCTGTCAAGCATAGCTTAGTAACAAACAGTTGGTCGTGTTTGTTGTGCTAAGTTAATGTTATGCATAACATACAAACGGACAGACAGACCCAAGTTCTATCACAATTGCAGCTGAAAACGTAACTATATATTATTCTGACTCGAAACAAAACATGTACTTAGTTTCGAGTTATTATTAGACAGCATTATATAGCATGCGGATCTATAAACTTATCGATTATATTAATATCTCTTAGCAACATTCACTTACCTTTATCGTCAACGTAATACTGTAGTAGTCACAAAGGAAAATTCTAACTGTACTTATAATGTCCAAACGGAATTTCTATACTGTCATATAACTATACAAAATTCCCATAATAACTAAATCAAGGTTAAAGACGGGGAATTTCCTAAAATGACGTCAAAATCAGGTTAAATATAGAGGATTTCCAATGGATTTTTTAGAATATAACGCCCACTCCAAATCAAGGTCAAAGATAAGGAATTTCCAATGGTTTTTTCTTAAAACGCCTACTGAAATAGATTTCCCCAAAATAACGATATATAAAACATAGAATTTTATTCGTTGTCATTTATGTTATAGAATTACGTAGACAGAGGTAAATGAAAATATTTTTGACAAAATGTTACTATAGAAAGTTTTGGAGGGGTAGGGGATTCTGGATAGTGGAACCTTGTTTACATATAGCTTTAGAAATATCGCTATCAAATAATATATCAACCATATTATCGATAAATGTCATCACATCATCTGCCCAACCCGCTATTCTCATATCATTTTCAGTCGCGAATAACCATACTGACCCATATTTCGGCGATATATGATAGCCTACATTTTTAATGCAATCGCTTATTATTTTAGGTTTTATACCAGTATAACCTGACGCTGCTTTGATCGAATTAAATCTTTTACAAAATCTATTTGTTAGATCAAATCCAACGTGTCTGATTGAATAACAGAAGGACATTATATATATTTCATTTGTTTAATATAACATTTTGACTAATAAATACATAGTAGTAATGAGGAATGATGTATCCTAGCTCAGAGACACCTCGGCCCCAAAGCGTTGTACGTTAACATTTTTTGTCAGAAAATGTGTTAACATTTTGAGCTAACAAAGGCTGCTGACAAAAATGTTAACATATAACGTTTTGGGAGGGCCGGGGGGTCTCTGAGAGAGGATCATCAATTCCTCATTACTACTGCCGAGACTGGGACTCACGCGGACAGAGGTGACACATGAGTTTTCTGTAAAGGCAAGCGGCTTAGACGATTCGGCTAACCGGGGCCCTCTAATGAATTAGAGCCATAGTATAGAATTAACAGAGTTGGTGAAGGTACAAATCATGTACTAACGTTAAATGCCCAAATGCCGCCGTTACGTGCAAAAAGTATATGCCAAATCACCGGAGTAGTACTGAATATTGAAAGATATTAGTCTAAATATAGTGGGGCTCCTTTGAAATCAGAAAACATTGACGTTTCGTCACATTATGAGCTATGTAATTTCTCCCTCGAACTGAGAAACCCTGCCATTTTCACATGTGTACGAACTAATCCGATGTTGATCTGCGACATCCGTGGGTCAACTGATTTTAGTCGAAAGATGGAACACAAGATTTGATGACGTCACATTCGTAAACATAAGAAGTCAACACAACGATATTTCGGATTGACTTCGGCCCAAATTTTCCCTTCAAAGCTTTCCAGCGCCCCAACTGATTACCAATATTCACCCGAGTCATATTTTATCGTCTAATGCACGCGCCTTCTTCTCAGATAGGCCTGCCTCTCTTCTTTCCCTTTCGAATCAACTTGTACGCCACTTGCTAATATTGTTGTTTAATCACTAACGGAATTTGTAGACTGTATTACATCACTACTTTTGGAGCACTCCCGAAAAGGAACGGAATTACGATCGGTTTCGTTGACTGAATTAAATGGTGGCGCCTCTTAATTCCAAACTTAATATTTGAAAGTCATTTAAACCTAACATCTTGATTATTTCAAAGAACGGTTTATGTCAGATATCTTTTTTTTAACAATTCATTTCCATCTTTCCAAACTTTAGTTAGATTGGAAGAATGCTGAAATTTACGATAAAAGGTGGCATTGGAGCATTAACAATATTGCCAAGAAAGTTGATTTTTTTGGTATGGTTTTCAATCAGCCTTATTCTCTCTAGAGGCTCATAAGCATATACCATCAAATTATAATCTTGGTAGGTAGAAACATTGGTTTAAAAAATGCCCAGAGAATGTGGGAGATATTGACAAATTTAAAGATGAATTTGTGAGTATTAGTTAATATTTGATAAATTTCATGATGAATTTGTATGCATTAGGTAATGTTTGATAAATTTAAAGATGATTTTGTATGTATTAGTTAATGTTTCATAAATTTAAGGATGAATTTGTATGTATTAGTCAATGTTTGATAAATTTAAGGATGAATTTATATGTATTAGGTAATGTTTGATAAATTTAAAGATGATTTTGTATGTATTAAGTACTGTTTGATAAATTTAAAGAAGACTTTGTATGTATTAGATAATGCTTGATAAATTTAAAGATGACTCTGTGTGTATTAGTTAATGTTTGATAAATTTAAAGATGATTTTCTATGTATTAGGTAATGTTTGATAAATTTAAAGATGAATTTGTATGTATTAATTAATGTTTGATAAATTTAAATATGACTTTGAATGTATTAGGTAATGATTGATAAATTTAAAGATGATTTTGTATGTATTAGGTACTGTTTGATAAATTTAAAGATGACTTTGTATGTATTAGGTAATGCTTGATAAATTTAAAGATGACTTTGTATGTATTAGGTAATGTTTGATAAATTTAAAGATGATTTTGTATGTATTAGATTATGTTTATGATTTAATAGCTGACCACTACATCCCCCCCCCCGCCCATCTTCCGCTGAAAATAATTCTGCTAGCGCCCTAGATAGAAACACAAGGGACAAATATGTTAAAGATATCACGTGACTGTTATGTTAGATATGGTACTTTAAAATTGTGTGGAATTTTTAAAGAAGTTTGAAAAAATTGAATGCAAAAATTATGAACTTGATCCAACTCAATCTTTTAGTGTACCTGGATTATCTCATGTTAGTTGTTTAAAACTAATAAGAGTAAAATTAGAGTTATTAGCCAATTATGTGTTTAATTGGGGTCTACAAAAATATAAAAAGAAAACACTTTTTAAAGCTAGTAAATAGCTTTGTATTTGCAAGACAGACGAAAATATTACCTAAAAGGAGAACAGTAAACGAACAGTTGAAATGAACAAATTTTGAATAGTGTCAGCATCACTTACCGTTTGCAAGAACAAAAATAGGAACAAAAATATATGAGAATTTGGTTTTAGTTAGTATGAAAAATAAAAAGGTAAAATGAGCGAAACCTATTTATGTATGATTTAAAGTGTCAGAATTATTAAAATGACTGATATATTGATTGTGCTACAAAAAGGTGAAACATATATGGTGGTGACAGTTCAGTATTAACGACGTTCATGATAAAACGTATTACTTTTGTGACGTCTTTAAAGAAGGTCTGCTAGGGTATTAAAAATGGGTCATCAGGAAACATTTAAAATTATATGTTCACAAAGACTATCTAACCAAACTATAAATTACCAGGAAATGAATTAAGTATGAACGTTGCAGCATGAACTATGTAGTATTACTTTAAATGGGGTTGCTTTGTCAGTGTATGGCGATAACAGATATTATGTTCACGAAGTAATTGTCACAGAATCACGAAAATACCCTTGCTTTATGTATAAATGAAACTTTGTATATTAGGTTTGCTGCATATATTGTGATCTGTCGTATGTGGTTTTAGCCTTGGCGATTTCCAACTGCTGCCCTCGGGTCACTCACTACAGCAAGTATAAAGTGTCCGCGAGAGGGGGCAGTTTGTTCAATGTTCTCTGGCCGCCTATTTGACCACGTCAGTAGTACTTATAATACTACTTTTCTATATATTGTCACAATAAAACTGTCCACTTTAGAGAAGCAATATTCAGTTCAAGAGATATGTGAAAATTTATTTATATTCTTTCTTGCTATGCTTTCTGTGTGATGAAGTTGTTTAATATGTTGAAAAATTCGGAATTTATTCTAAATTGTGAAGAAAGTGGCTGGTAATCATCAACCATTTGCTACTAAATTCAAATTAAAATATTTGGTTTTTTGTTAAAAGAAGTTCTCATTTTTGTATTTGTTTTCATGACTTGAGAGCGCTGGAATCTTGCCAAGTGGAGCGTAGGTTTTAGCGGTGACAATTTGCCCATTTTCACTATAGTTAATTCAGGCTATTGGGCATGAGTGTTTGAAGACGGCTGATTCGAAATTTCAACCAAAAAAACAAACAAACAAACAAAAAAATTAAATTTATGTTAGATGATTCCGGTGTGATGCGTGTTGTACGATTTCGGTATCAATTTGTCATACAAGATACCGGTGTGAGTCACGGAAAAATCCTGTTTTTAAAAACTGGCATGCGAATTTAAAATGACACCCGCTTTTTTCACTTTTTTTCCAAAAGCTCAAAAGTCGAGAAGTTCAGTAAATTTGCTTCATGTGTATTTGTCTTTAGTTTATATTCACATAATTTTCTTCTCTATCTTACTTGTTTACAAACACAAAGAGTTCGTAAATAAATGACTTGATCCAGCGTTAGTTCCCAGATGTGGTTTACTTGTACTTGTCTCCTAAAAACATAAATGGTGCTATTTAAAGACAATGCACTCATTATTAAAGTTTTCCTCTCTAAAAGTTTGAAATAATGACCTCTTTAAATGCAAAAAATGACAATACGAACAACCTAATTTTAGTCTTATGCGGAGATAATATTAGTAATAACATTTTGGATAGGTCCAAACAGTCTATCTTATCCACTGGTGTAGGACAGAAAATTGCAAACTTTGATATTAAAATCTGTGCATAGCCTTCTTTCTACCAACGACTTCCGACTCTCTAGTGTAATTCCCTATAATATTTCAGAGCCTCTGTTGGATTTGATTGCTTTTACTTCTACATCAAATAATTCCAAAGCATAATGATAAGTAAAGATAGGATGATATCAATATCATGTCATTTGAGTGGGATTAATATATTCTTCATGTACATCGGTGAAGGTGGCTCGAAGCAAAATAAATTGCGTATTTTGAATACAGATGTAACTTTCAAACAGCAAAAATGCATCGAAAATTTCCTTACCTTAAGACAGAGCGTAAAAACTTAGGTTTACAGTAAACTATTCAGTGCAAACATTACATGACTTTTTCAACACATTTTAGTCTGCAAAAATTCGGTAGTTAAACGTTTACAGTAATGTCAATACAAAGAGATCAAACTGTTTAAAGCTTGCACAATGACACAAATATGACTAGGCCGTAACGCTAAAGTCGACTCTTATCCATAACATTTATCGAGACAGACACACAAAAATAATGAAATATTCTTCGATTCAGCTGCGTCCTAGAATTGATTTGTTCTTCTGTTAAGAATAAGTTTTTCTGAAACAAAAATATTAAAGTTTGCACAACGGCTTGTTCAATCGACATTATATTCAAGAAGGCGTACATGTATTAAGTCGACCAGTGCAAAACGGTCTGTTTGCGAACACTTTAACTTCAGCCACTGCTCGCATTATTAGGTAAATAAATGACCACTCCGGTGGCCTAATGGTTAGAACGTCCGCCTCAGATGCGGGATGTCGCGGGTTCGAACCCCAGCCGAGTCACACCAAAGACAAAAAAAAATGGCACTAACAGCTGCCTCGCTAGGCGCTCAGCATTAAGAGGTTAGTGTTAGGACTGGTCGGACTGGTGTCAGGATAATGTGACTGGGTGGGACATCATGCTTCGTGTCTGCGGCATGATGCCCCAGTGCTAGACATAAACTATAAACTGCCACACTGCAGACATCGTAGCAATATGACTGAAATTTTTTTAAAGCTACGTTAAAACTCTAAATCACACACACACACACAGAGTAGGTAAATGTGTTTCATCACACACACACACACACACACACACACACACACACACACACACACACACACACACACAGAGTAGGTAAATGTGTTTCAATTATTGTGCACACACACACACACACACACACACACAGAGTAGGTAAATGTGTTTCATCACACACACACACACACACACACACAGAGAGTAGGTAAATGTGTTTCAATTATTGTGCATCTTGATTATTGTGATAGAATGTTCAAGTCGCAATGGAACTCGGGAAGTGTTTGCTACTTTGTGTGAACCATGCTCGCAGTAGACTGTCAAAAATGTCCACACGTTGTAAGGTCACGTGTGAGACAAGATATAACTATCCTGTACTGGTGTTCGACACGCAGAAACACAATCATACACATATAGGAAAGGTGGAAAAGTTTACTCCGCTAACGGAAATGGTTTTCGGAATTACACAAAGTGATAATACCGTGTTTTGCAAAAAAAAAAAAAAAAAAAAAAAAAAAAAAAAAAAAAAAAATCAAGCGGTCTAACAACTTTGATTGTATGCATGTTTTTATATTAAGTACTTTCCCTATTCAATACATAAAGGCCTGAAAAGATTTTCGGTATCAAAACTAAATCTAAATTTCTTGACGTTATATCTCTATATCGAAGATAAAAATCGAAATCAGCGGGCGTTTTTCATTAATTTATGCTCTGCTTTCTTAAATTTCATACGTCAAGTTGTTTCGCCCACAATGCAAGAGGTAACAAACACACTTTATGGTCTGAAACAGAAAGGTATCCAACGCTCTCTATTTTGACCTTTGTGAACTAACAGAACATGAATGCGCAATAAATATTCTATTTCCATTTAATCATTCAGTTCAGAATCCATTTATCCTGATAAATATCAGAGTATAACCACTGATAGTGTTGTTTTATTGCTAGAAACATCTGGGACCAATGAGACCACATCACACAGGAGGCTTATCCTGCTGTACAGCTGACAAGTTTTTTTTACATTTCTTTTCACTCAAATTTATTATCATTAGTTTGGTTATTTTTTCAATATTGACATGGTTCATTCTTAACAAAGAAACACGAAATATATAGCGGCATTTAAATCTTTTGTTTTTGTGTTCAACGCTTGATAAGATGATAATCACACTTACAGTGAAAAATATTTGATGTATATTTGTAATTCTCTCTATAACCTCGATGTACCTGTATTTCTGTCGTCGGAATCCGGAGTGAATGTATCCTTAAATGAGAATTAATTAGTTGGTCGATATGTGGACGCGTGTGCTACTAACGAATACATATAACACCGAGTGTAGAGCATCCCTTTTGGTGATACGTGCATGGACATGATGGTAGAGGAGTTGGTGCTTACAGGCAAGGCGATGGGTGACGTGACCCGCAGACCCAGGTTCGAATCTTCTGTGTGCCATAACCTACGTACACAGGCTAGAATCTCCGCAAAGTACAAAAAATAAAATTCTCAAACCTGCAATTCTCTCTAATAACCTCTATGTACCAAGATTTATATCGCAGGAGTCCAGAGTGACTGTGTCCTTAAAAGAGAATTAATTAATGGATCGACATGTGGACACGTGTGCTACTAACGAATGAATATAACACCGACTGTATAGCATCGTTTTTGGTAATATGTGCATGGACATGATGGCATAGGAGTTGGTGCTTACAGGCAAGGGGATGGGTGCCGTAACTCGCCGACCCAGGTTCGAGTCTTATTATGTGTGCCATACCCCATGGACACAGATTCAAATCTTCGTAAAGTACAAATTAAAATTCTCAAACCTGTCGACTGGAACATCGCTCGGCCATTTCCATCATGACGGGATAGTTGTTGTTGTTGTTGTTATAGGGTTTAACGCCATTTTTCAGCACAAGATAGGCTATACATGGCGGCCAGTATTAATGGTGGAGGAAGAACCCTGGAAAATCCCGGAAGAACCACCGACCCACGAGAAGCTACTGGCAGGCTTTCTCACGTACCCACGTTAGCCGAGCCTGGACTCGAACTCACGCAGACAGAGGTGAGATGGCAGTGATCCGTAACGGTCAGCGCTTTAGACCACTCGGCCACTCGGGGCCCCCATGACGGGATAGAACCCTGGAAGAAGTTGTAGGAATACACATCAATTAGATGTGTTTGGTGATTCGCCTCTGGCGGAGTGCATCACATATGTTACTACAGATGGCCAAGACTGAGACTTTGTTCCTTCCGCAGCCATCTTGTTCCATGTCAACGGAAGTAGTGCAGAATATATTTCTCCATGGCGACGAATTACATCCGAGGTTTATTTCTGGAATAAGTGCTTAAATACTGGAATAAGTGCTTAAATGAAAATACTTCTCAATGCCACAATGCATGCAAAAGGAAATGCGATTTTCGAAATGGCTGGGGTGCCACGTTGGAGCTCAGAAGATCGCAATTTTCATTTGAACTAGCAACTTAGCTACATATTGCTAAAGTGTTTCAGTGAAAACATCCATGTCGGTATGACCGTCCGTTCTGGAGAAGTAGCCAAAGAAAAAATTTCAAGAGGGTCATCAAGACAGTAACTCTGGAGGTCATATGAGCATTATAATTTTAAAACAGGAATAACAATATATTCCAAAAAAGAAATACCCCGTAGTTTCTTTCTTTATTTAAAAATATTAGCATGGCCATATATTTTGGAGAAGTATGTAGCTTTTACAAATTTTGTGACATTTTGCCATCATCATGTAGGACCAGCTACATGTAGTAGGAAGCGCTTTTGTGAATTTCGTTCGTCGGTATAGCCTTCTCTAAAAGATTACTATCGGTAGCAACATTTTCAAGGTGGCCATAATAATTATCCTTCTGGGAGGCCTGATCAGCACCATTTTCGCTTAGGGCCAACGCAATATCATAAGAAGTCTTTCGGTAAAATGTCACTACAACCATCAATTCAAGAGAAGCATCTATAGTAAGAGTTTCACAGTATCCATAACAGCGGCTATATCAGGTGTCAACACATTTTCCAATTACAAGCAAATGGACTTCGTATGAAGTCCTCTGGTGAACCCCAATGTCACTGCAGCCATCAGTTTAAAATCAGCAGCCCTAATGAAATTTTCAAGATGGTCACCATGAGGGCCATATTGTACGTCATATCGGAATCGTTTTCATTTAGTAACAACCTGACATGATAATAAGTCTTTTGGAGAAAACCCTAAGTATCTATGGCCATCCATTTAGGAGAGTTAGCAATACAAAAAATTGGTGGCCATGTCTGCAGTCTGATTCACAACATTTTCATTGAGTATCATGCAGACATCACACGATTTTTAGTGACAACCCATGCAGAGATATATGTCCAACCAGCCATTAAGCTAGATGTGATGACATAATTCTCAAGATGGCCATTTCAGACATCAGATTGGTACCATTTTCATTTAGGATTAGCTCGACATTATTTGAAGTCAGTGTTAAAAATAAATATTTTCAAAATTGTTGTCTGAGGGTGTATCCAACAGTCATCATTTTCATTTACGACTGACTAGAAATCATAAGTCTTTTATAGTGAAAACTTCATGCTGATATGACCATCTGTCTGGGAGTAGTAGCAGTAACAAGTTTTAATTTTTAAAATGGTTGCAGATGAAAGATCTTTCTATGGACATCCATCATAATGATATGCATCAGTGCCAACTTTAAATAAATAATGTAAAAATGTCCGAATCGATCCTACTGTATAAATGTCACTGTATCACCTGTTTTACTACATACCAAACAGGACACTTATTCCTAAATAAATCAACGATTGTAAGATAATCAATCGATTCCATGCACATTGATGTAAGAACAAAATCAGCTCATATTTGTTCCTCTTCGTATTCCTTCAAAGCACGGTCATTTTAGTGGTACAGTCAAATGATACCATATGGCATGATCCATGTAAGTTATGTACTACAGTGACCGTACTACAAAAATGACTGTACCAACAGTAAAATTAAGGTTAGATAAGGTAAAATGAAATTTTGAGTAATTCTTATATCTCTGTTCACAGTAACGACTCTGCTATAGCAGAAGAAATGAACTGCTTAGAGATAAATGCCTAGTAGTAAATTGATGAGGTGACATTTACGTAGTAGGGACTATTCTGGTATACATTTGAATATAATTCTCTCACGTATGACTAAGCGGGACCACAAAATAAGTTCTTAAAGGATATTTGGTGAAAATACTTTGCCAGCAAGGTGTGCAAATTCTACGTTATTGTAAGACAGTTAATCTACAAAACTACTCACCACCTGTTCCTCATGTATTCAAAAGACACAACTGACAATGAACATATCTGACGGATGCAGACTGTGCCCATTTACCGCATGAGCTATATAAAATGATTATCTCCATCAGAATTTACCAATGTCTTACACTTCAGCTTATTTTGCTTTTGGGGGTCCATTCTTGCAATACTAATTGGTACTAATTACACCCAACGATGTGGTCATTTGGAAGCAAGGTCCACGTTTTACAAACAGGTACCAGACTATAAAGATGCACTCTATTTATATGATAGTTCTGAACTGGGTCTGTTACACAATTTTAGTTAGAAATGGTTTCAGGTGCTGCACGATAATCATGCAAGTCATTTAAATGTGATAGGGGGACAGGGAGAGGACATGCATGACAGGTACCAAGCTGACCATAATGTCAGATTACTAACATTCTGATGTGCATGCAAGAAGAGATAGGTATCAGAAATCATTCCAGCTTATTTGCATGCCAAACCCATTTTGGCCAACACCTCCTTACTTCTTGTTTCTTATGCACCCTGTTGCTAAATATCTCTATCGGTTTTCTTCATTACAAGAGGCACACAATAATATACTCAATTTACTACTTGAAAGAGAGAGTGCAGCTTTATTTCTTTTTAATTTGAAAACACTGCCTTTTACATTGTACAGATAAATGTCTAATCAAATTTTACCCAAATTTCAAGAAAGGTTAGTGTTATTTACATAAATGTGTCATGACCATCCAATAGGGGAGGGGAGAAGAAATGTAACTGCAAGATTTTCAACACAGTCATTGTGGCAGCCATACTGGATGTACGATTAACACTTATTTCATTTAGGACCAACTTAAGCCAATAAATCAGTCCCTCACCCATGAAGATATTGACTGGCGGTTTAGGGGTTGATATCGCCTATTCCTTAAAACCTGCAAAAATTGGCAGCAAATCTTGTCTGCATACATCGGTGTACATTTTATACACTTACTGGTATTCCTCGCGATTGTGTCGCTTCAGTTGGTTTAAGAGTTCTTTTGGTGACATATACTTTATATTTCCGGAGCAAATCCTATGTTGGCAACTTGTAAATCCACGTGGACTAGCACAACCCTCTGTCCTGTGGCCATTTTAAATTTTGCGCTAGATATGGCTGTTATCAAATACCGGTAAGTGTCTAAAGTGTAAGCAGGTGTGTTCGGAAAGATTTGTATGCAGCACAATTGCACATTTTAATGAATGGGTGACAACAGACCCACATATCGCCGATTAGTATCAACACAGATTGGGGTGGGGGGTTAATTTATTGGACTAGGACCAACTATGTATCATAAGACTTTCTGTTGGTGAAAACTCCATGTTGATATTGCTATCCATTTGGGAGGAGTTGAGATAACAATATTTTCAAGATAATTTCAAGGTATCTGCAACATTTCGATTTAGTATCAACTGGTCATTGTAAGTCTTATGATGGAAGCAAAATGTCGATATGATGAACCATCTAGGAGAGTAAATATAAGATTTTCAAGATGGTCATTGTGGCAGACATATTGTGGTTACAATAGCACCAACTTTCTTCCTCAAACATTTTCTTTTAATAACTTTCTTATTGCTTGTTTGAAAACAATCATTTTTTTTTTCACAATATGTTTAGCAATTTAAATAGTAATACAATCTCGACTTTTTCCAAAAGTTAGTCTCGTCTTTTCTCTAAGAAAATGTTGAAGATTTTCTCTAATTTTGTGGAATTTCTCAACTCTTTATGCAAGAATAGAAAGACGTCCATGTGATAATTCTAAATCTTTATGACAAATTTCATGATATTATCTGCAGTATAATAAGCAAGATAGTGTAAAATCTCAAATTACAAGAAATGTTGCGAACTTTAGTCAAAAGAGGGCCTGATGCCACATAATCATATTTTCATAATCCACTTGAAAAAATGTGCATAATCCCTGAAAGCAACAAAACCTTTGTACTTTACCAACATGAAGCAACTGATTTGATACATAACAGGATGAGTCACTAATGACAATAAATCTTGTTTACAACAGTGACAATACATACTCTGAGTGTACAATTTCCTCCTCCACAAATAAATAAAACAAAATAAAATTTTTTTTCAGAGCTGACTGTTTTTAATTTTTTTATTAAGACAGAATATATTTTCATTAAAATTCCAGCCTCGTAGTACAAAGTTTTTAATATTAATATCCAACAGATATGTCCTATACAATCATCTGTAAATTCATTGAACCATCGTTCTGAGCCAATAGTAACATTGTATTGTATAGCGACTTCTAATGTGAAGTCGTCACCCACATATGTGATTTAGAATTTTCGTATAATTTTCATATGAACTCTCTAAGTAACAAGAGTACCCTGGCATGTATTTTTAAAAAAGTGCCTTCTTTGGTTACCATAAATGGAACAGCTCTAACAGAAAGCTTATTAGCATCTGATTTTAATCACATGTAATAGGCAATTATTTCATGCTCATTTTTTTCTCAATTAACTTTATATTTTTCCACATGTACAGTGTTTCTCCATACTGTACTGCTGCATACTGAACGACATGTGCAAAACTAATTTTTTTTTTCCCATGTTGTAATGTTAAATAATCACCTAGCGTGTTAGTGATGCTAAATAATCACCTAGCATGTTAGTGATGGCATCAGAATGTTACATCATGAAGCACATTACTGTTGGTGATACATGCTGACCTCATCAAGAGTCATAAGATATGAAAGTTGTTGTTGTTGTTGTTGTTGTTGTTGTGGGGCTTAACGCCATTTTTCAGCACACGATAGGCTATACATGGCGGCCAGTATTAATGGTGGAGGAAGAAACTGGGAAATCCCCAGAAAGAACCACCGACCCACGAGAAGCTACTGGCAAGCTTTCTCACAGATATGAAAGATAATTTCCTCTCTTCTCCATGTGTTGTATAGGATGATGTAACAAGTTCATTTGAGAATTGCTCCTAAATATAGCCAAATGAGAAATTAATATAATAAATGTTACCACATTTTGAATGGGAAATTATAACCTCATTTCATTCCTGCAGTATCCCTCAGTTTTAATTTATAAAAAAGTAAAAATATCAGTTTTCCTGCCAGAGCCCTAAAGTATCCAATGTAAACGAGACAAAACATGAGCTGACATGAATGGATAACAAAACATTGTGCAAATCTGTAATGTTAAATATCATATTTGTCTTTAATATTAAATGTATATGCACAAAACAAGCATTAATAATGATACATTATTACAAAGCATGGAATTATCCCACTGTTGTTACTTGGCTGTCTGAGGGATCTTTGGTAATCCAAACTCATCCACTGGCACGCTGTCCTGCAAAGAGAATCATGATTGTTACTAAAAACAAAGAGTCTAATAAAAAATTAAACACAATTAGGTTCAGCTGAAGTGTCACTAGCACTTTTGTTATTCAGCTATATTCAAACACTAGAATTGCTCAAAAACCAGGATTGTATAGGTTTCTTATGGGTATAATCTTCTCCTTTTTGGCATATATATATAGAGAGAGAGAGAGAGAGAGAGAGAGAGAGAGAGAGAGAGAGAGAGAGAGCGAGAGAGAGAGAGCAAAAAACCTCATTAATCCGGTCACTTTTGTTCTCAGTGAATATGTTTGGATTAATGAGTTTTAAAGATAACTGAATTGCACAAATGTTTATTGTACAATGTTATCATATCGTGTGCATGTATTTGCTAGATGTATATGTATATTCAATAACGACTGAAATAAATTAATGAATACATTTACTGACTTATGTTTATTTCACTTCATTATAATGTGCACTTGTATATAAATATTAGTTTTAACAAATACTAGTGAATCTTTTTTTAAGCTGGCTGTTATCTCAATTCGTCTATGCTTGCTTGATGGTGTTGCCATAACACATACAATGTAAAAAGTACAACAAATACAAACTGATATCTTGCAGTTAATTGTGTTATGGTAAACTAATAAAATGCAGTCATTGTTATAACTTGTATTTCACAACTACTATAGCTGCTAATGAGCCAAAAACTGACATTGCTTTTTATTCTGAAATGAAGCCATATACTGTCCAAAGCTTAAATCAATCAACTTTATCTCTACAGCCATAAATAATCTGTGATTCTTGCATACACTTGGTAAAATACAAAGAGATTTAATGACACACATAATTTATTAAACATATGTTATGTCAAAAGTGTGGATGATTGAATCCCAGTGTGCTGATTTAATTATTAACACCTCCGTTGGCAAGTAGCAAAAACACAATGTTTACAAAATCACTGGTGACTGTATTTTCAAAATTATTCTCTGAAATTTCTTATTTTTGGACAAATTATTGCCAGATTATCAGGACAAGTTTTATAGTAATTGTACACTTGGGTCTTCGATTTTGATTTGTGGATCCGGAACACAGATTTCTGGATTAACTGCAAACTGACATTTAGGGATTCCGTTTCCATTGGAATATGTCCAGATCATGAGGTTTCCAGATAAACAGAGTCCAGATTAATGACGTTTCTGTGTGTGTGTGTGTGTGTGTGTGTGTCTATATATATATATATATATATATATAATAATAATAATAATAATAAGTGTATTTACTGATTGATAATAAAGGCACAATAAGCACAAATGGTGTGATGTGGTCAAAACATGTCAGAAGACTCAGGAATGACTCGGACACATCAGTCTCACAATGAGAAAACTGTGCAAAATCCAATACAGAAATCTTGACTATTTCTAAGTCAAACTTATTTCTGTAAATTATAAACAAGAAATTCCTGCTCTGTTGAGCTTACTTTTTCTTCAGCTAGAATGTTAGAACTCCAGCACTTGATTAAACAAATCCAAATACTAACTTTAATCGAACATGTGGATGGATATCTTGACATACTGACATACAGATGTAAGGTGGATGCACTGACATACTGACAAACAGATGTAAGATGGATGCATTGACAAACTGACAGATATAAGATGAATGCATCAATATACTGACAGACAGATATAAGATAGATGCATCAATATAATGCCAGACAGATTAACAGATGGATATACTGACATACTGACAGATGCACAGATAAATGTATTGACATACTGACAGGCAGATCTAGAGATGAATGTATTGGCATACTTACAAACAGATGTAGAGATGGATATATTCACATACCGATAGACAGACATACAGATGGATGTATTCACATACTGATGGATGTACTGATATACTGATATATGTACAGATGAATGTATTGATGTACAAATAGATGTACAGATGGATGTAATGGCATACTGAGAGACA
>JAECUM010047199.1:0-13447 GCA_016617855.1 Megalonaias nervosa
GACTGGGTGGGACATCATGTAAAATGTCTGCGGCATGATGCCCCAGTGCTAGACATCACTATAAACTGCCACGCTGCAGACATCGTAGCGATATGACTGAAAAGTTGTTAAAGCTACGTTAAAAATCCAACTCTCTCTCTCTCTCTCTCTCTCTCTCTCTCTCTCTCTCTCACACACACACACACACACACACACACACACACACACACACTTTATAACTTCTTCAACATATATTGTTGATTAATGGATGATCGATTGTAACGTGCTGAAGAAAGAGTAGAACTTAATGTTGTATGGTTATTTGTTTTTTTTTTTTGTTTGTTTGTTTTCGTTCATTGTATCTAATGATCCTTGTTGCTCCATGACAAGGCTGCACCAAAAGTGTATGACATGTTATTACTTATTACCTGAAAAATTTATCAATGTATATTTGATTTTGTATTTGCTTGCATATTTTTAACACCTTTGTTAGATAAAAGTCCGTATATTATCTGTTAGTATATTATGATCTAAGCGAAAAAATCTATTAGATAGCCAGAATGTTTCATAAAAAACGTATCACAACCTCATCCCCCACCCACCTCATAAAATTGAATGCTTGTCCCTAAAGCATTTCTGATATTGGGTTGTACTCCGGACGTGCATTGCTATTGTAGTGGAGCAACAAGTCGTGTCCCATAGACTCAGCGTTGTTGTAAGATTCTGTCATGCTTGGCCTTTGTCCTTGGAAATTAATTAATTATTCATTGCTTGAACCAACACCTATTACAAATAGTAATTTAAAAACTTTGTGAAGAAAAATGTGTTTTTGACAAAATCAACAATATACCAAAAAGGTCTTCTTTTTTCATATAATAGATCATGCTGTTCTAGATACTTTCATTTCCTTCAAGTAGTGTATTTTGCACAGTTCTTGACATCTTACACTCTTCTTGCATTTCTTTCAATGTTCGACTTTGGCTTTTTAACATTCCTGTCAAAGAATTTTCATATCTGTCTTCCAAGTTCAACTCTAAATGGATCGTTTGGTTTTTTGTGAAGTAACGTTTTCGGGTCTTTTTCTAACCTTGTTTTCCTCTTCTTTTTGTTTTGCGCATCTTCTAGTTTTTGACAATGAAATAAGATCAATGAAAAAGAATCTCAATCTGATTTAAGGTTAACTGTTAGATTTTCTAACTAAATGATTAATATAAAATTTACTTTCTTGTGCAGTTATATCCGGACTCTACATATTGTTTGTCCACCTTCACATGTAGTTTTCTGTTGATTTTTCTTTCTAATCTGTTAATTTCTTCCATTGCGATACCAGAAAAACTCATTTCTTTCATGCAATCTTTACACCTCTAGCATTCTGTACTTCGCTTTCCTATTTCATCAGTTTTCTTTGCTTCTTTGGGCATAGCTTCTCTAAATACGATTGCACTATTTATTGCAGTAGTTAAGTTTGAACTACTTTGAAAAGAAGGTTTGTAAAAACTTAATTTTTAAAATCTGAATATCTGCAAACTGCATTTTGCTTTATTTTGCGAGAATTCTTTGTGATTGAAGTTATCATTCGTGCGTTATAATTGTTAAAGGTACCATATTTTCCCCCGGAAAAATGCAATTTATATTGAATATTTGTGTGAATCGTTACTTTACTTTGTTGGAATAAAATGTGAAAGAAGTTTAAATGTCCTCATGATTGGACCAACATCTATGTGATTTTCATTGCCCATTTTGTCTTGTTCAAAATCAGGCAGACTGGCTTATCGTTATTTTCCATGTATTTTTGTTTTTGTTTTTCAGCTTGTTTGAATTAACTTCATCTTTTTGAATGGTGGGTCTTTTCATTTTTTGTTCTGTTTTGTTATGCCATTTATTACTATGCTATCGACATTATTTACATTGTAGTCGCCTCATCATGTTTTTCATGTGTACTATTTTATTGTTAAGCTCTTATGATTTTGGAAGTACCTTATTGTTTTCTTCTGTTTCTTGTGACCAGTACTAATTCGTATATCGTATATGTTTTATCTCCTTCATTTTATAATGCACTGTTTTTAACCACATCAGTTACATTCTACAAGATTCTATCTTTTACAAAGTTAAAGTTTTCATAACTTTGATACTAAATTGTACTTTCGTCATTTATTGTGATGGAATGATCTTTTTTGTTGGTTCTCAACTGTTACACGATTCATCACACTCTTTGCATTTCACAAATACGTACTTATTCTTCTCATTCCTTTTAACGTCTGCAAACTTATTCAAGTTTGTATGTCATCTTATTTGCCGTATAGAGATAAATTTGTTTCCTAAGACATGCCACCAGTATCCTCTGCTTTCAAATCTTGAAGTTTGTAAACTAGAGGATCGCCTAAAAATAGATGATTTGGAATATTCAGAGGTGTGTGTGTGTATATATATATATATATATATATATATATATATATATATATATATATATATATGAAGGTATCATTTGCACATACTCTTCAGCATGTGGAAATTCTAACTATTTCACTCATTTTGAATGTAGGGGTTCTAAATGGAACAGTTGTCAAGAAACCGAATATATTACTTATGTTCTGTTTTCTTCCTTGTTGACTCCAACCAGAATCCTGTCTACTGACACGTGATGAGTATTGCTGTATCCCTTAATCAGATCCGGAAAAATATTAGCTTATCGTTTTGCTTTCATTCTGAGTGAAATATTTCCATACCTTAGTCTTCAGAGTTCTGTATTTAAACCTTTCCGTTTCAGATGCTCGTTTGTCATTAATTATTTTTAGAACACTTTTTCCCTTTTCAGACCATATCTTTCAGGCTCTGCAGCCTGACGGACACGCCCTAATCAAACCGTATCTTTCCAGGCTTTGCAGACTGATGCACATTCAGGTCTAATTTATTCGACTGTCATTGCCATGACTTATAAAAGACCCCATTTTTTGTGTGAAAATGTCATGCCATTTTCAGAATGCAATGAAAATGAACATTAATTCACAAGGGGTATTTGTCTACATAAAATACTTTGATTTTATATCATATACTGCATTAATAAGTAATGTATGGTTATCTCTGATTTTATATCATGTACTGTACAAAAAAATAGGGCATGGTTGTCTCTGCTACGGTGATAGCCAGTTGTGTGCAAGTGCTGTGACGTTTAAGTGGACATGCGTAAAGGAATATTTACAACTTTGGTAGCAAACCCACCTTTTTGCTGTTCGTACTCTGTTTTTACTCAGAGAGTGGTATCGTCATCCTTTAACTCTTCACCTCAAACTCATTTATTACCATAATTACCTCAAGATTAGCTTCTTGATTTAACGCTTCCTGTTTTTAGGATGATACACGTCAAAATTCCGAAATCAGTTCGCCTTCGGCCTTTATATAAACCGGTACCACGTGATCTATCACGTTACCCGACGAGTCTACTCACAAGTGGACCATCCAATTATCAATACGGAAATAACCATCAAATCTGCTGACTTAGGATACAGGAGCAAATCACAATACTACCCACGACTCCGAGAAACTGCATCCTGCATTGAAAAAGAAACAAAAACACAAATACACAACTTTAAGTAATAGGATTAAGCTAGCAAACAAATCATCAATCAGAGCCTTTTAACACGATGCATTGATTCATAATGATTCAACACATGATAGAGGAACTTATTTACAAGACATTTCAAACATTTAGACGAGAACATAATCATCCAAGCAATATAGAACACGTCGTTCTCGGCGAGATAGCGCAGCGAACGGTTCTTCAAATTGACAATCCGTTTCATCGCTGTCAGTTTCGTCCGTCATCGTATCGCCACATGGTTCAGGCGAGTCTACAATTCCGACGTCCTGGAGAACGTCATGCGCCTCGGCATACTCTGCGATGTGTTGCAGGTTCGATTCTCCAGTTAGTAGATGAGTACGGCAAAGCCGCATATGGTCACAATATACAATCTGTGGAAGTCCGTTTCTCCTACAGTTCACCTTGTACGTGACTTCACTCACATTGTCTAAGACCCTGAACGATTTCCGCCAATGACTTAAAAGCTTGGGAGACAACTCAATCTTTCATTGAAGAAATAACACGCACACTTTATCTCCTGCTTTGAATCATTCCCATGACAAATGACTGCCATGATATCGCTTTTACCGCTGCATGGCATCTTTGATATTTTTCATTGCTAGAGCGGGAACATCATCCATTCGCTCTCACAGCTGTCGTGCCCAACTACACTCAGTGAACGCCTCATGATGGTGGGGATTTGATATGCTTGGCCTTTATCAAAAATGGTGTAGATGGCTCTATCAGCCCCTCAAAGTGGGGAGGTGTTTATCCTACATGAACACAGCAGATTGTGGGTGTGACATTCTCACTTCTAAGCGACAAGTTTACAAGTGATGCCAAAGCAATTCTGTAATACCGCAGCGTTCCTTCGAACGAGATGGGCAATGACTTGTTGCCAGTCTTAAATATGCCGTTGGCAACATCTGTTGACACACAGTTGTTCTTCAGAAAGTCGAAGCCTATGATCCCGGCAATATCAGTCATTGTCACCACTGCTTCGCTGAGGTAAACGTTGCCGTCCAAAACAAAAGTGAAACTTGTTTGTCCCAAAAAGCGTCAGCATGGTACCTCCCGCAGAGACAGTATCCTGCTTAGCTTTGAAGATTGGTGGCCGATTTCGGATAGGAATTTGCCAATATAATTTCTTAGTGTGAAGGTCGCTCCAGTATCAATCAAAAGCTCGGTATTGAGACCTTGGATCCTTGCAGTGACATACATTCCGGCCTTGGTAGCTACAGATTTGACTCCAACCGAGTGCCACCGGTTGTGCTCTTTTTCCCAGTGTCGGCTTTGATGAATGTTGCAGTGCCAGTCCTGAAGGTTGCGCAATCTCCGTGCATCACTGGCTATAACTTGGCCCTTCGTATTTTGTAACCATCGTTTCCAGGTTGGCTTAATTCTGGACATTTTTTTCTTAATATGTCCCCTCTGTCCACATTTGAAAAATTTGACTCGAGTCAGGGATTTAGAGTTAGATTTTTTCTAAGAATGCGCTATAACCCGATTACTTGGGACATTATCGCGGTCAGGCGAGTTTTTCAGCATCCTTATTTCGTCATTGAGCTGTCCGATCATCTGTTCAGTGGAACCAATACATGTTCATTGTCACTGATTCTGATAGTTCCTTCCGTTCATTTTCATCGGCTCTTAACTGACGATAGTAGTTAAGATCACCTTTGCACTGTTTCCCTGAGCGATTAAAGGATTCCAATTCCACGGCTTGGTGTATGGCATGATTTAAACTCTTTGACCGCGCCTGTTGAATGCGAAGTCGCATATCTGAATATACCAGTCGTCAATAAAATTTTCTTTGGCCAGAAATTTAGTTAAATCTCCTGGTGCTGTCAGATAGGCTAAGTGAACAAGTCTCCTGATACGTTTTCCAATTTCGGGAAGTGCTTATCCAGCTCTTTGTCTTCTCTCTTTTAGCTGCGCTCTTTGCAATTCCGTTTAACTGGGCGTTGAAAATCGTTCCTCAAACGCACTTGAGAGAAGCTCATAATTCTCACCAGCACCATCCTTCAGGTTTCCGAGGACGCCTTGCGCTTGTCGGCGAATAGAAACGATGAGATACGTCATTTTGCTCGCTACTCCAAACATTAAGACCGCTCCGGCGGCCTAGTGGTTAGAGCGTCCGCCTCGGATGTGGAAGGTCGCGGGTTCAAACCCCGGCCGAATCATACCAAAGACTTACAATAAATGGTATTAACAGCTTAATAACGCTAGGCGCTCAGCAATAAGAGGTTAGTGTTGGACTGGTCGGCCTGGTGTCATGAAAATGTGACTGGGTGAGACATGATGCTACATGTCTGCGGCATGATGCCCCGGTGCTAAACATCACTATAAAATGACACACTGCAGACATCGTAGCAATATGACTGAAATGAAAAATTGTTAAAGCTACGTTAAATATCCAAATCACACGATTATCTTCTTAATTTACCACTTCACCGTATCTTCTTTCTTGCAGGCCGATACGCATCAGAATCCCAAATCAGCTCGCCTTCGGGCCTTAATATACAT
The DNA here is from genome assembly GCA_016617855.1 of Megalonaias nervosa. Taxonomy (NCBI): domain Eukaryota; kingdom Metazoa; phylum Mollusca; class Bivalvia; order Unionida; family Unionidae; genus Megalonaias; species Megalonaias nervosa. The sequence continues at coordinate 6,083 of JAECUM010047199.1, forward strand.
AGGTACCACGTGATCTATAACGTTACTCAAAGAGTCTATTCACAACTGGACTATCCCATTCTCATTACGGGGATACCTATCACAACGACCGTCTTATGATGCAGGGAAAAATCGCTAAAGTGACTTTCCCAGGGACATACCACAGTGACTGACTCGCGGCTGTCCGATGGTAGGATTGGAACCAGTACCATTCTGGTTGCGGGCAACGGTGGAGAAAAAAGATATTATTATTATTATTATTATTATTATTATTATTATTATTATTATTATTATCATTATTATTATCATTATTATTATTATTATTATTATTATTATTATTATTAGTAGTAGTAGTAGTAGTAGTAGTAGTAGAATCTACTAGGAACAGTATAAGATAGATGCAGGCAACGAGGTGCGGAGAAGGTACAGTGTTAGTAGTGTATGGGGGCGATATACGGACAATGGGAATTAGCATTACGGAACCCTAATATCGAATATACAGACAAGATTTATACCGACAAAATATCACCCTGAGCCACTATACGGACAATGGGAATTTTGTATAGCGACAATAGGAATGGAACAGGTAGGGTGACGTCACGGTACTGGAGACTTGTAACAATGTAGCAAGTGGCTGACCTGAATACGCGCAGCTACTCTAGGTAGGGACAAATACAATAGAGAGACAGAGACATAGATAAACACATACATAACACACATATATAGGCAAGAAAGAATAAATATCTTTTCGAGGCATATGAAAGTGGCCCTGAAAAGGGCCGTTGGCTTTTATGTTAACACCAGTTCGTTAACATAGAGGGCATCGTACTGATCTTCTTCTCTTTCTTGAACTTTGTCTAACCTCTGGTCCATAAATGAGGACTCGCTTCAGACAACCTTGTCTTTCCACATAGGTCTTTCTTTTCCAAACACTTGTCTCGGTGATCCTAACGATTCTCCATGATGATGTCACATACATGGGTAAGTCCGTACGGAAAAACAACGACGATACAAAAGTAGAGGATTCAACGTTGGTCCACATCTTGTGACGAGGAACAGGTGAAGGGAATGAAGTGAATCGCGTTTATTTATAGCAGAAGACCGGATCGAAACGGATTGAAATTGTTCACCAATCCCAACACGCGTTACAAAATTCAGTCACTTCGCGGAGTCTGTCTTCCAATCCGAAGAGAGCTACCTGTGACGTCACATTCCCTATAAAGGTGCGCTAGCGTCTGTGCGCAGTGAATCGATGCGACATTGTTTTGTGAAACATGACTGAAACTAAGAAGACGATGAATTGGGGTACACCGGCTTTGGAGACGAAAAGCGATGGCATAGCAGTGGCTACCAAAGTTAACACAGCGCTACTTCCAGAAGAGACTGATTTCAACTTGGATTTAGTAGATTTTCTCTCTTCGCAAGAATTTGTTCCAGTACCAGTACCTTTGCCACTTTCTCCTTCTTTACCACAGGTCGAGGATTTTAAACAGAGACAGAAAGAAGAATTGGAGAAATTTTTACAACAGCAGAAAGAGACAGAACAAGCATTTCTCCTTGAACAGCAACAGCGAGAAGAAGAAGAGGCAAGAAGGAAACGACAGGAAGAAGAAGAAGCAGCAGAGAAGAAACAAGGTCTAGGAGAGAAGGAGAAGGAGAACAGTGAACCTCAAACGGTAACGGTACTCTTGGACATTTTGGCCGAGTTAAGAAGTCTGAAACAAATGTATCAGACTTCTTTATTACGACCCAAGAGAAAAAGACCTTCCAGAGCCAAACAGTCCAACCCGGTTACTACACCTCAGATACCACCCCTAGTGATTTCTACCAAATCATTGACAGGAGCAAGTCCAGAAGTAGGCATTAGCCGTGGCAAAGGCTTAAGGCAGTTAAAGCTGATTGCTTCTCGTTCCTGAGTTTGTTTTTTGAAAAAAAAACCCACCCAACGGTCCTTTTCAGGGCCACTCATTTCTTTCGAAAAGAGATAATATTCATTTTGCCCAAATCAATTAAAAGTCAAAACCCCTTTTATTTTGTTTAACCCTATGATGTACGTGTGTGAGTGTGTGAGTGTAGGTCCTTATTATTCTAAACAATCAAAACCAAGAGACACTTACGTTTTTTCAGTCTGGGCTATTCAGGTACAAATATTTACAATCCAATTCACAACACAACACAACACTTTTTAAAAAAGTTCATAGACTTCTTCTGTGTCTTTTATCTTCTTTCACTCTCTCTGTTTTCTGAATTTCTTCACTTTCACAGTTTTTTCCTCTTCTTCCTCACTTTTTTCTCGTCTTCTTTTCTTCTCTTTCTTCTCTTTCTGAACGTGTCGGGGTTCTTCCTTTGCCGAGGGCACCTCTTCTTCCTCCTCCTCCTGCTCCTGTTGTTTCTTAGGGCAGTCTGAAGACCAATGTCCTTTCTCTTGACAATGATAACAAGTATCTTGACTTTTGTCTCTTTTGACACTGGTCTTGCTTTTTTGTCGATCTGGACATTTTGTTGCCCAATGCCCTTTCTTCTGACAGATATAGCAAGTATCTTGACTTTTATCTCGAAAGGAGGGGGAGTAGTCCGTCGGCTTGTCTGAAGAAAACTTTCTTATGACACGTCGGAAAGCTCTAATCAGAAGTTCGATCTGTGTGGGCTCTTCCATTGTGCTGGTCGGCTTGAGAGCGAAATGAATACTGAGAGGGAAGGCACCAAACCTTTATATACACTAAGTCCGAGATGCATATATAGGGACCTATGGCGATTCAAATGTAGTCATTTGACTTTTTGCAGTCAAGATGAAACGATCGCATCATTTCGTAAAGAAAGGAGAAGAAAGTAAGAGGCATAAACGTGATTTATCGCACAGTAGCTGAAGTCTTGGCCCAAATTCATGCCAGCGATTTTGAAGATGAGATGAGTGAGACAGAATCTAGGCCCAGAGAGTCTACACCAAGACAAAGTCCATCACCAACAGTAAACCCTGAAAAGGACTACCACATTCGAGAGACGGACAAACGCTCCTCCAGAAAATTTAGAACAACAGCCTACACTTACACGGTGAAGTTTAAAGATTTCAAGTCAGACATACCGTTGGAGAAAGAAGAGGGGTTCATCACCAATGTGTGGGATTCTTTGTTAACCACACTGAAACAGCAATGAGAAGCCAAAGAAGACGAACGCATGAGACTTTCCATTCATCACGACAGTCTAAAGTCCCCCGTTTGGATCGAGTTTAGCAGCCCGGCAGAATTGACACCTTCCAAAGTCATCGACAAGATTCAACACGTGCAACAATCCAACGACAAGTTTCACATCACCGACGGAAAGGCGACACTGTTCATGACCCACGTTTCTCTTCCCGAAGGGACCGGACAAAGCAAAAAGGTGATATTGGTGAACGAACTTCGTAGCGTCAAGCGTAGCATCATTCAAATTAAAAATCTTCAAGACAAGATGTGTTTAACCCGTGCCATCGTGGTGGGACGAACGTATGCCGACAAGAACGACACGACAGAATGGAAAGAGCCTGGCAAACTATTCAAAAATCTAGCCGAGTCAAACAACGAAGAGAAGCAGAACTCCTGTTACAGCAAGCTGGCATTTCCAAAGACACACCCTGTGGCATTCCTGAAATGCAAAAGTTGCAAGACGTCTTGGCTCCACACTACACCTTGAAAGTGCATCCTCAAGAAGTGCGCGGACCTCTGTTGTTTCAAGGCAAACATTTCAAAGACGGAAAATACATTCACGTCTATCATCACGGTGAACATTTCGATGCCATTGCCAGTATCACCGGTTTCCTGGGATACAGTTATTACTGTGAGAAATGTGACTATGGCTATAACAATCGAGAGCAACACTAGCATTGCGGATCGAAATGTGATGTTTAGCCTCTAAGCCCTGTCTTGACGAAGGACAAGAACGAGTGTATTGCTCAGCGCACGCTTGTCAGTTCATCCTGTTACCAACAACATATAAAGACGCAAGGTTCACAGCAGAAAAGTGCTTGCCAACTCCTGAGATTGTGCCCTACTTGTAGACAAGGCATAGGTACCAACAGTGCCAAGGCACACGTATGTTCAGGAAAGAAGCGATGTCACATTTGTCGCCAAATCGTGGACTTGGAACACCGATGCTACATTCAAAAATACCATTCCAAACATGAAGAAAAATATAATGACCAGAAGAAAGGGAATTTCATCTTTTTCGATTTCGAATGCGTGCAAGAGACTGGCATTCACATTCCTAATTTCTGCGTGGCTCACCGAGCGTGTGAGAAGTGCATCCAAGAGCCTATCTTTACTCATTGCCTCACTGTAGCAAGATTCCTGGAGGACGTGAAAAAATCTTTCGGGGACCGAACACGCTAGCCGATTTTGCCCAATGGATCTTAGACCCTATCGACGAGACGTGGAGTCAAGAAGACATCGAACGTTACGGAGATTGTCATCGCTATGCCACGGTGATGGCTCACAATTTCTCGTAATACGATGGGCAATTTCTCCTCAGATACTATACGGAACAAAGTACCGAACGTCCTAAAGTGACTTTGAACGGAGCCAAAATCATTTCCATGGAAGTGGGACAAATGCAGTTTAAAGATTCGATGAGTGATTTGTCCATGCCATTGAGTCGCATGCCTAAAACATTTGGAATGACAGAAATGGCCAAAGGCTATTTTCCGCACATTTCAATACCAAAGCCAATCAACACGCCGATCTACCCATTTGCCTGAGGCTCACTACTACGACCCCGACAACATACATACCGAACAACGAGAATCTTTCTACGCTTGGTACCAGACTCACGCCTCGGACACTTTCGACTTTCAGGAAGAAATGTTAAAATATTGTCGTTCCGACTTGGACATTTTACGGCGTTGCTGTGGAAAATTTCGAGAATTATTCATGGAGCACGGAGGGATCGACCCTTTGAAAGAAGCCTGCACCATTGCCAAAGCGTGTTCCTTAGTGTACCGCCAACGATTCATGCCCGAAAACACCCTAGCTGTCATAAGTCCTGAAACGACCAATTTTGTCAAACGTCAATACTCGGTCAAAGCCCTACGTGGTTACATTACTTGTGCGACAAGGAAGACAAATGGATCCAAGACGCTCCCAACGGAGGAGGCGAAAAAGCCATCGGAAGGTATTCAGTGGATGACTGGGACTTAGAAAACCCCAAGATCGTGTACGAGTTTAACGGGTGCTTATTTCACGGATGTCCCATCTGCTACGCTCAGCGTGACACGACAAATCAGTTTTTACAACGGTCCATGGAAGACTTGTACCAGGCCACTTGTCAGCGGCGATTGAAGTTAGAAGAGCAAGGATACCAAGTGGTGGAAATGTGGAAACACGAGTACGACCACCGATTGAAAACTGATCCGGAGTTTAAGCGCATCGTGGAAAGTTACAAGCTGGTGGACGGACGAATGCCACCTGTTTGCTGTACCAGGCCGACGATGAGAAAGGAGAAGAAATCAAATACTTGGACGTGTGTTCGCTGTATCCGTACGTGTGCAAATATTGTCACTTTCCCGCAGGGCACCCGCAATTGCTGACGGAACACATCGAGGTGGAAAACATTCGACAATACGAAGGATTGATCAAGTGCAAAGTCTTGCCTCCCACGGACTTGTACCATCCCGTTTTACCTGACCATTGCCAAGGAAAACTGATATTTCCCTTGTGCCGTACTTGTGCCGAAACGTGTAACCAAGACCAACCTTGTCAGCACGCTCAGGAAGAACGCGCCTTGACGGGAACGTGGGTTAGCGTGGAATTGTTTAAAGCTCTGGACTTGGGATACCAACTGTTAGAAGTATACGAAATTTACCACTTTCCCAAGACAGAAAAATACCACAAGGGCGACGAGACTCAAAAAGGCATTTTCGCAGACTACGTGAATGCCTTTTTGAAACTGAAACAAGAAGCTAGTGGCTATCCTTCCTGGTGCGACACTCCCGAAGACCAAAAAAAAATTCAAAGACAAATACTGGGAGCAGGAAGGCATCACTTTAGACGACATCTAGAAAAACTAATGAAGGCAATCGTTTGCCAAAGTGGTGTTAAATTGCTTGTGGGGCAAAATGGCACAACGACCGTGTTTACCCAAGATGGAGTATTTGACAGAACCTTCCCGCTACTTCCAGATGATTCACGACAAAACTAAATACATTAAACACGTGGACGTCGTTCGTGAGGACTTGATCTTAGCCAACTACGAAGAAGAACTGGAGTTTGTAGAATCCGACGAATTTGGAAATGTCATCATTGCGGCTTACGTGACAGCCCATGCTCGCTTAAAATTGTACGAAGCTTTAGAACTGTTAGGAGATCGTGTGCTGTATTTTGACACGGACAGTTGCATCAACCTCGAACGTCTGGGTCAACCTCACCCTGTCATCGAAGGAGACCGTTTAGGAGCCTGGTCGGACGAGCATCCCGACGACAAGATTCTAAGTTTTGCAAGTGGCGGTCCCAAAAATTACGGCTACGAATACCGAGAGTCACAAGGAGAAGTATATACGGAGTGTAAAGTGAAAGGACTGACTCTCGCACCAGTCGACTGGTGAACTTTTGGCGTCTTGAAAGAAGCCTTGCAGTCTGGACAGGATGGAAATTTTAAAGTGACCACCCACGAACGGCACAAGATTGTACGTTTACCCACACACCAAATCGTCAGTAGACCCTTGGAAAAAAGTTTATCAAATCGTGTACCAAAAGCGAGTAGAGCGTCCCAACCACTTCACTTTACCGTACGGTCACGCTGGTATAAAAAATGGTTCCATGACGATAGTCATCAACAAGAAGGATGACTTCGACACAGCAAGAATCGACTGAGAAACCCACAGAGAACTTCAAGTTCAAACCATACCATTTTCCTGTTTTCTTGCCTGAATATTGCAGATGTGCCAGTCGATTGGAAACATCTCAAAAATGGCCCACGGATAGGGAAGGATTACTTACTGCGAATGTTTTAGCTAGAACAGGATTTGTCTACTTGGGACCTGAGACTGGATTGGGATACGAAGTACAGTGTTTCAGTTGTGGTCTGAAGTTGCGTATGGATCGATGTATCTATAAAGATTCAGCTATTCTGGAACATACTCAATGGTCTCCGCACTGTCCTTACCTTTCTATGGTCTTTCCACCGATCACACTACGGTTCAGGCATGACCGTACCTTAGAGAAGGTACTACCGATATCCAAGAGAAAAGGAAGACTTCCAAAACTGGTCAGAAAAAAGGAACGATGTACAAACTCGAGACTTCATTACGACTAGTATATAAAGAGACAACGTCCAAGTCCGATAGTTTATTGTCACTACCAACGCCAAGCGAGAAAGATGAATCCTTTTACACAGCAAGTATCAAGCGTAAGACTCAAG